>JAMPIV010009615.1:287500-430000 GCA_024509875.1 Oreohelix idahoensis
CAGTAGGAAGAGAAAGGGTGTCAAGAGGTATCCCTGGTACACTGTAGTTCTTATCCCAAACGGTTCCGTAAGTTTTTCCTCATGAAGAACTCTACTTCATAAGAATTCTTGATTAAGTTCATGATCTTCATGAGAATTCCATCACGCCTCACTAATTTCCGAAGTGATTCTCTGTCTTTGGCGGTAGTGGACATACTGAATGTAGCCTTGTCAGTGTATGATTTATATACTTGAAAGTACGCTGATATTACAAGATTGTAATGCTTTCTCACCACAATATATATATATATATATATATATATATATATATATATATATATATATATATATATATATATATATATAGAGAGAGAGAGAGAGAGAGAGAGAGAGAGAGAGAGAAAGAGATAGTCCATTCTTCTGTCGAGTCGGAAGTGATTATGCAATCTTAAGCAAACACTTCATGCTCGCATCTACCTGGAGTCAATGTGGTATTATCACGTTTAGACCACGTTTAGTGATTCAAGTAATCTCTTAGGCATGGGCGATTGTCTGGCCCTGTCATGCATCGAAGCGTGAAACGTGAACAATGACAGAAGGACAAAAGCGTAACAATTCTGAGTAGAGGATAAGCACGAAATTATGTGTGTTAAATATGCCGAAATAATAGATAATAAAGGAGATGAGAATAAATTACTAAAAAGCAAACGAGACGAATTGTCACAGCGAGCCAGTTGATGTTTTTCGAACTATCATATAACAACTGTTGTTATTGACCTGTGACATAATAAGTATCGCTATTAGGACTATCAAACAGCAATTGTCGCTAATACTACTATCACACAACAATTGTCTCTATTACAACTATCATACAAAAATAGTCGTTATTACAAGCCATTGTCGTTATTACAACAATCAAACGATAACTGTCGTTGTTACAAGTTATTACACAACTGGGTATCCCCAACATCACAACTGTTGTGATAAATAATTATCAACAACATCACAGCGACTATAACCAAATACTTATCACTATCACTAACACTACTATCATGTAACAGTTACAAACACCATCACAACTACTATCATACAACAAATGGCATACCACCATCACTACCACAATACCAGCCACGACTAACATTCGACAGTTATATCACCGTCGTTACAGCAATTATCGCTATCATTTTAGTATAGCGTGCCGTGGATATGATGTTCTAGAACTATTTTAAATTTTGTCGTCTGAAGGTATTAATTGTCTGAGGCGAAACCCTGTGCCGGTTAAAGCAGCGTCGCCTTGGACTACAATACAATCGTATCTTTTCTCTTAAGGTAGTCCCGTCGCAGGTACTGCCGAATAAGAGTGAATACTCCCCCGACCCATTTTGTTCAACCAGGCTAAGACACTTCTGTCTTCCAGAATGTAACTCTTCACTTAGACACGTTAACTTCAATATATCTCCTGTCTAGTTCACATACTTGGCGATGAACTTCTTCAAAACTTGCCAATGGTAAAGTGTCCTCAAATAAATTGTTTGTCTCTTTTCACTGGCACTTAAGTGCCGTTGAAGGAAGTTCATGTATCAAGGGTAGCCATTAACCGGCGGACCACACGGAATTCCAGAATGAATAATCTGTTGTGTGATGTCGTAATTTACACCGGCATGGTGCCGGCATTGTTGGCTGTCTGCTGGCCCAGCTTAAGCTGAAGAACATCAAGGTCTGGGGAAGACATTTATTGCTTCATGTTCGCGACAGTGACTTGGAGACAAAAAGTGGGAGTGGGGAGGTTGGCATCTATCAAAGAAAAGAATTTGATGTAGTAAACGGGACGTGCGAAGAAAGAGTTTATTAAAGACAAGCACCACCTAGAATCTGACAAATAATCATCTATGACAAACAATTATTTAAACACTGACAAACAACCATCTATGACAAACAACTATGTAAACACTGACAAATAACCGTCTGTGACAAACAACTATATAAACACTGACAAATAACCATCTGTGACAAACACCTATGTAAACACTGACAAACAACCATCTGCGACAAACACTTATGTAAACACTGACAAATAACCATCTATGGCATACAATTATCTAAACACTGACAAACAATCATCTGTGACAAACAACTATGTAAACACTGACAAACAACTATGTAAACACTGACAAACAACTATGTAAACACTGACAAACAACCATCAAAGAAACTGACACACAGTCATCTGGACATAGGTAATATTTCTCTCTTGTTTCTTCCCATGACGTTTATATACAAAAATATTCTCATGTACCAATAGATTTACAACATACAGTATTATACTGCAGTTCTTCACTACTACAACATTTTGAAAGACAGAACAACATAAAGGCGATTGCCCATGTATGGGATAATTTGTAAGATATTAACATAACTTTGTGGTAATTAATGATTGAATGACTGCGACATTTAGTCAAATAGCCGATTAACTAACAAATTTCATAACATAACATTTCTGACAGGATCAAACATTAGATCTATATGCCCTCGTTACTTGTTGTAGCTGTAGGTAAAAAGAGGAAAAGCTATATAACATTATAATCGAAATGTTTGCAACAAACAGGCAGTCAGAAAATTGAGAATAACCCAGTACAGCTTTTGTTTATCCTATTTAAATTATCTAATTAACAATTGAGTCCAGGTAGGTGAGGCTACAGCTCCGGGAACACACACTGGCAGGCTCGTTTAACGTAGATCCTGGCCGACATCAATACCTGAACCCAGACTGGCTGGTGTCAGATTGGGAATTAAAAGTGAATTCTTTTGTTTTGATCATTTCCAACGGCTTTGCCAGTATCTCAGGCAGAGCAAGAAATAACACAGCCTTTACCGCGTGATTCGATATAAACAGTCTCAGTTGGGAGTAAAGAAATATAAATAGACAGACAGACAGACAGTTCAACTGAAAGATAGTTAAACAGACAGCAAACAGATAGATTTGCAGAAAGACTGACATATCTTTTATGCCTCGCGTTAGGGAGGCGCTCTCAGTTAATCTAATCACAATGTCCGTTCGGTTTATTAAGGGCACGTGTCCAATCATAAAAGACCGTATCAATAGGTCAACACCCGTTAGCTCCCCAAGAAGCATAGACTTTCAGAAACACGTGCCAAGTTCTCCTGTCACGTGCCAAGTTCTCCTGTCACGTGCCATTACCTCGAGGTCTTTCCATGTCTTCCTCATCATTGTTACTTCTGTCTGCCCTTCCCTCCTCCATGTGTTCTTCTGTCTCCCACTACCTCTCTTGCCATGAGGATTCCACAACAAAGACAGTCATCACTGCACTCCCTTTCCAACGCCACTACTTTCTTCTCACCGATTGTTCCACTGATACGTGTCTGGTTCTTGGCCTCAGTTTCACATTAGTAATCTTGCCATACTACGTAAATCCTTGTAGTCTACGCAAACATCCATTTATAAATATATGCAACTACTTGCTTGTGTTTCTATTACTCTCCATGTTTCAAAGCCATTCAAAAATGACTCCCTTGGGGATGGGGGAGGGGGGGGGGAAGAGGAGGGCAAGGTTCACCGGCTTCGACATCATTAGACACAAATTTATAGGCGATGGTATCTTTGATCTCACCCTTTCTGGTAGTATTTTCTTCAAGACACTTTTGAAAAACGGTTCTAGAAGACATTCCAAGGCGGCTCACTTGTTAGGAGATTTTTGCTGAAGCAAACGCGATCCCAGACGCTTCTTGATCTCTAACGTGTGAAGAAAAACCAAAGATGCCACTGAGACCCCGCACCACTTGTCACTGGATTGCATCCCTTGCTCTGCAGTGATGGTCCAACAATAAACAAAATTTAGAGTATACGATGATGATCTTTAAAGGTATCTACAGTCGCCCAAGATTGCTCTTGTCAGAGTTGTAAAACGAAGGGTGGTGCTTCTATTTTAGGGAGTCTTTATAGATTTTTCAGAAATCAAGCACAACGCTGAATTTATCAAAGTGGTCTTGAACTTTGCATCCTTCTATGAAGATAAAGATATTTGTTTCTGAGCCCCCTACTGAATTGTTCAGTAAAATATTACTTAAGTAGCTATGTTGTATATATATATATATATATATATATATATATATATATATATATATATATATATATATATATATATATATATATATATATATATATATATATATACTGTATATAACTGATTCATACGTGTGCACTTCTCTTTGAAATACATACGTCAACTTTGAATTATTAGATACATGTAACGAATTACATAATCAATTGTTGTATAACATTAGTAAATAAATAAGCAATGATAGTAAATTTAAGTATTGAGTTTTTCTTCACTGAAAATGGTTACGTTGGTTGTTTGGGTGGTGAGTTATTTTGCTTTGACCAGATTTAAATTACTTAACTGACTAGATGTTCAAATGGTTTGCTGATTGCTCAGTAATCGTCGACTTCTGTGTTGAGGGCACGTCCCAGGCGTAGTTCCAGAGGTAATCGCTCCTAACGTCAAGGCAATGATCTTTCCAACCCGTCAAAGGCAGACATCTAGCATAGACCACACTCTCTTGATCCACAGATCGTATCAAGTTGATGTCCCACACTGGTATCTCCAACGTGTATCACAAATTGGTATCACCAACTTGTACCACAAACTTTAGATGAAACAAATGTCTTTGCTAAGTCTTGGTAATTTGACACTAGTCAGGCGCCTTCCCTGCTGTCCGTTCAACTAATCCGTCCCTTTTTTTCTGTCAGTAATTTTACCCCTCCCTGAGCATCAATCATAAACCCAGTAGATAGAATGAAAAATCAACGTTAATTCAGGTAATCTTATGAAAAAAGTGCTGGGCAGCGGAAAACGATTTTTATCTGATTTAAGCATATTTAAATATAAATATGAACTTATTAAAATGTTATATAATATATATACAAGGTATATATATGTACACCATGATGTCATCATCATCAACCTCTCTCCTCTACTTGGAGCCTGGGGCTACCTTTGATTTTGGTTCCCTGAGAGAGAACCGACATGAAGCAGTCACAAGCGCTTGCTGTGGTGGTTCATGAATCCATCATTTTCATATGCCGAGGTTGCCAGCTTCTTCTGAACCTGTACAACCACCAGCAAGCTGAACATGTCAAATGTAAAATATAAAATGATGAAATAAATTGTATACGTTACAACCTACCCCGTATAATCGGGTTAATTTACAGACACCTGGCACAGGGAGACTTCCGAATAATGTCCGGTCTCAGGTTTTGAGGCCGTCTTACAGGTAGTTAAGTAGTACTTATAATCCCACTATTGTCCTGTATATAGGTTCTGAGGACTTTGTGGTTTCCAGTAATATAAAGTCGAGTTTTCTTACATGTAAATTTCAGAAGATACTCAATACTTGGTCCAATCCTCTTTATTGAATGCCTACTTTTCTTAGGTCCTGGCTATTCTGAAGGTATCGTCTTGACCCAATGGAACACAGTGCCGGAGTCTAAATTTGTTCTACAATATAAGGGACGTTTTGCCTAACGCTGTCCCATCTTTCTACGCGGTGAAAGTCGCCAATCAAACATAGTATAGTTTAATATATTTTGTCTTGACCAAGCCGATTTAAAGTTTGACTTTAGTATATACGAGGGGCGTTCAGAAAGTAATGCACCACATCGTTTTTCTCAGCAATAATGAAGATAGAAGCATTAAATTTTGCACACTTCAAATATGACATGTAGCAATTGTGTGTACTAAATTGCACTGCAACCGGCCAAATAATACGGCTGCCCTAAACCGTTGAAATGGAGCGTGTTAGCAACTTGCGTTATAAGCAGCGAATTGTGATAGAATTTCTCGTTGCAGAGAAGGAAACTGTTGTGAACATTCACAAGCGTCTATGTGATGTGTATGGAAGTTTTGCAGTCGACAGGAGTACAGTCAGTCGCTGGGTTCAGAGAATCAAAGAATCAGGAAGTGGGAGATACGGAGTTGCTTGATCGGCCGCGCTGTGGACGTCCTGCCACAGCCACCAACGCAGAAATGTTGCAAATGCGCTGAGGGCATTATTCTTACTGATAGGCGAATCACTACTCAACAATTGGCCTTACATCTGTCTGTCAGCATTGGTAGTGCAAATGCAGTTATAAAAACTCGCGGATTTTCTAAGTTTTGCGCAAGATGGGTTCTTTGAAGTCTCACAAATGACCACCGATTGCAAAGGAAAGCAATTTCTTCTGAATTTGTAGAGCTTTTCAATGCTGATGGAGAGAACATTTTGGCTAAGATCGTTACAGGTGACGAAACCTGGGCACATCATTTTGAACCTGAGACAAAAAGACAGTCAATGGAGTGGCATCAGCCGCAATCACCACGAAGAAAGAAATTCAAGACAATTCCTTCAGCTGGAAAGGTCATGATCACTGTCTTTTGGGACATTGAAGGTGTGATTCTTGTGGACTTTATGCCAAGAGGAGAGACAATAAATTCGCAAGCTTACATAAAGACATTGAAAAAACTCAATCAACGTTTTCGCAGAGTTCGGCCGCACAAGAATCCAGCAGACCTGCTTCTCCTTCACGACAATGCGCGACCTCACACAAGTCTGGCAACACGGAAAGCAATCACCAAATTGGGTTGGACTGTACTACCCCATCCACCCTATAGTCCCAATTTGGCACCCTCTGATTTTCATCTGTTTGGTCCACTTAAAGATGCACTCCGTGGGATAAGGTTTGAAGATGATGAAGGAGTGATTCATGCAGCGAAGAAATGGTTACATGATCAAGACAAATTCTGGTACGGGCTAGGAATACATGCACTTGTTTCGCACTGGCATAAAGCCGTACAAGTTGATGGGGATTATGTTGAATAATACCGATGTTTACATGACATATCCATGTATATTGTGTATAAATTTCATGCTTTTTGAATAAACAGCTCCTGAGAAAAACGATGTGGTGCATTACTTTCTGAACGCCCCTAGTATCTTCTCCCCCTTGTCTCATGAAATTTTACATGACAACGGCAAATTTCGAACTCCTCCCATATCAGGTAGAAATACTACTGGTTGTTTGCATGAATCTTCAGGATAAATGGTTATAATAAATGTTGACAAACAAGTATTCCCATAGATATGTTATGTAAATTTCCTGCATGAAAATTGGTGTTTATGTTCCGATCGTCAGTTGAAGTATGTGCGCCCAGCTTGGTATGAGCGAGATATCCCCCAACCCCGCACACCAAGCGTTTGTTTTTTAACATTATCATGTATTTATCTGTCTGCTCCAAGTTGGTTTTTAGCGTTATCTCTACCCATGGTAGGTGTTACCTCTCACTTTGCTCACAGGCTTGTAAATCATCGCTGTACGCAACGGAGCAGAACGCGAAAACGCTTCGAGTGTGAAAGCGTGCGAGTGGTGAAATGTGTGTCACAGAGGTATTTAGTTTATGACGTGGACAGGGTCTGCGGCGGGGGAACGAAGGTTATCGTTAGGGCAGTTGAGTTTGGCTTGTGTTTCCAAAGTGTACGGATATTTATGTGAGAGCGACAGACCAGTGTTCATTGTTATAACATATTTCAGAGTCAGGATAATTGACTGACTTCATTATGATGTGTGCCTGATTGTATGTGGCTTAAGAAGGACAGTAAGTGATTTGAATAAATACGGATTTGTAAAGTATGAAGGCGTCGTAGACGATACATAGACATTCTGATGTTAAACCGGCACAACGACATTATTGCTTATGTCTGCTACTGAACACATTTGTATTACTGATGTACCGTCATATCATCATATGCTCTCAAAAGAAATGAAGTACACTTATGTTGTATTGTGACATATTAAATGTGATAAAACGTACAGCAAGCTGTTGATCAAGATTATTCAAGTTGGCCATTCGTCACGTTACTGTTTATACTGTTGTCTATTATATCAAAATACCTTACAAGACCAGGGCAGCACATTAATATACTCGTTACACAATAGCCTTCAATAAGTATAAGGTAGCAGTATAAATTGGTGGCCAGTGTGTGGAGTCTTCTCGGCCTTGTACAGTTCTACAACAAATTTATGCCTCATTTATCTTCAGTTACGTCAGTTCTGTCGGAGTTAACTACAAAAGGCTCCCCTAATAGAATTGTCTGGACGGAGGCCTGCAACATAGCTCTAGTCCATTTAAAGCATTACTTTTCATGGGCTCCAATTTTAAAACTCCCTGATCCTCATCTCCCATTTATTCTCAGAACAGACGCCTCGATGTACGGTATTGGTGGCACCTTGATGCAAGAAGTAGATGGAATGCTTCATCCTGTGATGTATGTGTCTAGGAAGCTCACAAAGACAGAAACCAGATATCCAATTATTGAGCGCGAGCTTCTCGCGATCATATGGGCTGTCACAAAGCTTCAGCGTTACCTTCTTGGTTCTCGTTTCATCATTGAGACAGACCAGAAGGCCCTGTCGTTCCTTCAAAAGTCCAACATGAAAAACGCACGAG
Organism: Oreohelix idahoensis; assembly: GCA_024509875.1. NCBI lineage: Eukaryota > Metazoa > Mollusca > Gastropoda > Stylommatophora > Oreohelicidae > Oreohelix > Oreohelix idahoensis. The sequence goes on from JAMPIV010009615.1 coordinate 295,981, forward strand.
TCGCACGTTATGCAATTAATTTGCAAATATATGACTATATCATTCTACCTATTGAGGGCAAGTCCAATGTGCTTGCAGACGTTCTGTCTAGATGCACACAGACAGAAATGCCCGATTCTCAAGGATCTGACATTGCTGCGACCCATTGACCAAGGTACAGTGCTGATCGTCTACAGATACCTCGCTAACTTAAAAGCGCTATCTTGACAATATCCATTACCAGATACATATTACCATCGTTATCAAGAGAAACAACTCAAGTCATTTGAAGTCATGATAAGAGACGGTTTGTGTGAATACATTCAAATCGTTTCACACTACATCAAGATCCAAGAACAGTTACACAGGATCTGATTTCCGGACAGTCATGACGTATGCGGTAAATGAACCAAATCAAACAGTATCTCAGAGAAACAGTATAAGGGTCATTGTAATATCTTATTGGCAATCCTTCACAACAGGACTGTGATGCAGAACTTTAAAAAGATCATATTTGCTATTCCAGCAATCGAACTTCAACATTATTGGGGCTCAGAGACTGTGACACTCAAGAGGCAACATATGGAAAGAAATCTCACAGAAGAAACAATCGATTCGTTACGCCAATGGAGAACTTCGCCATTTGAACATGGGTTTTTTTACTTAAACCAATTCTGTGACTCTAAAGTGCTAAAATTACACATAGTAAGCTGTCACATGAATGAAAAATGAACCTACCATTGATGACACTCAGTAACTTTAGATAATCAGTTTTACACAATGCTACAGACAGCACACACACGATCATATGGACATTTACATTAACTTAATTATTATACTTACTTAATACTATTTAATTAGTTAGATCTTTCATTTCATTCATCTTTTAATTAAATGCATTCAGATATTTCATTTTCTAAAACTTCACAGTTTCATTTTTATACTTCTTCACATTTTCATAGATTTTTCTCATTTTTCCATGTTGCTGACTACATTCCATAGACTGTTGATCAGGTATGACATAGACTGGACGGTAACTTCTCGCATTTTCTAAAAATGGCTTCCTATATGGAAAACTTTCAGTTTTCGCTGGAGCGCGGGGTAAAAGTGTTACCTCACACTTTGCTCACAGGCTTGTAAATCATCGCTGTGCGCAACGGAGCAGAACGCGAAAACGCTTCGAGGGTGAAAGCGTGCGAGTGGTGAAATGTGTGTCACACAGGTATTTAGTTTATGACGTGGACAGGGTCTGCGGCGGGGGAACGAAGGTTATCGTTAGGGCAGTTGAGTTTGGCTTGTGTTTCCAAAGTGTACGGATATTTATGTGAGAGCGACAGACCAGTGTTCATTGTTATAAAATATTTCAGAGTCAGGATAATTGACTGACTTCATTATGATGTGTGCCTGATTGTATGTGGCTTAAGGAGAAGGACAGTAAGTGATTTGAATAAATACGGATTTGTAAAGTATGAAGGCGTCGTAGACGACACATAGACATTCTGACGTTAAACCGGCACAACGACATTATTGCTTATGTCTGCTACTGAACACATTTGTATTACTGATGTACCGTCATATCATCATATGCTCTCAAAAGAAGTGAAGTACACTTATATTGTATTGTGACATATTAAATGTGATAAAACGTACAACAAGCTGTCGATCAAGATTATTCAAGTTGGCCATTCGTCACGTTCGTACCTTACAAGACCAGGGCAGCACATTAATATACTCGTGTAAAGTTTGTTTCATTCGCACGCTCTGTAAGGTGTCAATCTATAAAGATGTGTACAGAGTTGTTGAGATCAGGCATGCTCCAGTTTACCCAGCTGTAAATGGGTAACTCACCCTAGTCCTGAGTTAGGGAAGGCAAAGGCAGCTGTAAATAGTAGTTTCCCTCTAAGGCTCCAGGGGAAGCAGGCCCTAAACTTGGTCACTTCAACCGACGCAGGATGGTGTATGTATGGAGTAGAAGTGTAGAGTGTGATTAACGCGAATGGTGTACTGTTCGTGTTCTGACCAATCTAATCACTCATACACTTGTGTCTACAAGGCACCAATGCAGACTGCTGGAATCTTTGTTTACACCATTTATTCAGACGTACACACTGGGACATAACGAGTACATCATGGGTATGTTGACACATATGGGTTTTTCCCGTACTAAAGCTAGAGTTCTTCAATCTTTCTTTTGGCCTGCTGTGAATAAGGACATACGAATCTATTGTCGATCTTGTAAAGTATGTCAAGAGATTAAATCCAGAGGTCCACGCCATGATGCACCTATTCAGGCTGCAGACATTCCCATTCGGCCATTTCAAAAAATGGCGATAGACATCATTGGTCCATTTAAGATAAAGTCTGCTAGAGGACACCAATTTATTTTGACGTGTGTTGATATGTGCACACGTTGGCCGGAGGCTGTTCCTCTAAAGAGCATAACTACTGCTGATGTCGCAGATGCTCTTTGGTTAATATTTTCTCGTCTGGGATTTCCAGCAGAAATATTATCCGACCATGGTACCCAACTCATATCGGATACCATGTCTCAAGTAATGTCGACTCTGAAGATAGAGAGATCGCTGAGTAGTATTTATCATCCTATGTCCAATGGGATGGTGGAACGTTTGAATAGAACTCTGAAAAACCTACTAGGTAAGATAACAGAAGATCATCCTCAGGATTGGGATAGGGTTTTACCCGCGGCTCTCTTTGCATATAGAGAGGTCGCCACGAACATACAGGATTTTCTCCCTTTGAACTTGTCTTTGGCGCGAAACCGCGAGGTCCTATGTCCTTACTTCATGATCTTATAACTGCTGATAATATTGTCGATGACACAAAATCCTCTTATGAATATGTCATCGCACTTAGACACAAGATTATTGAAGCATGCAAATTGGCAACTGCTTCTTCTGAATTTGCGAAACAGAAGGCAAGGGAATTTGCCAATAAAAAGAGATGTTTGCGACAACTTTGTCCAGGTGACAAAGCATTTGTCTTGCTACCTTGTAGGGAAAATAGACTTCTTATTTCTTGGAAAGGTCCGTACGATATAATATCAAAAGTTTCCGATGTTGACTATATCGTCGATATTGACGGGAAGCGTAAAACCTTCCACATCAACATGCTCACGGAATTCCATCAACGTCCTGATTATTTACAACCTGTTTTCCAGGCAACGGACGATTTTCCAGTCCAACATGGACAGTACTCATCTCTGTCAGTAATACAGGATGAGGAAACGAGTTTCTCGGATGTAAATTTACCTTTTCCAATGATTCCTCTTCACTCTAATGAATCATGGAAAGATGTTGCAATTTCTCCAGAATTATCTCCAGGAGAGCAGAAACAAGTTTCTACTATGTTAGAACAATTTCAGGATGTCCTTACTGACATTCCTGGTCAAACTGATGTCATTCAACATGACATTATTCTTACTGACCATAGTCCTATAAGAGTCAGACCGTATCCTATCCCGATACATTTTCAAGCACAGGTAGAGAAAGAGTTAGATGAGATGATAGAGTTAAAAATTATTGAACCATCCACATCAGCATATTCTTCGCCGATGGTTATTGTACGAAAAAAAGACAATAACATACGTCTTTGCGTGGATTATCGCAAATTGAATCAAGTGACTAAATTTGATGCTGAACCTATGCCTTTACTAGAAGAGCTACTTACGAGACTATCGAATTCTCATTTCTTTACTAAACTCGATTTGTCTAAGGGATATTGGCAAGTTCCACTATCCGAACACGCCAAACCGTTTACTGCTTTTTCGACGCCTAGGGGTCTATTCCAATGGAATTTCATGCCTTTCGGTCTTATGAACGCCCCTGCAACATTTGTACGCATGATGCGTCGAATCCTATCTCATCGCTCAGATGTCATTGCGTATCTTGATGACATCTGTCTTTTCAGTGATACTTGGAACGATCACTATAATGGGATAAATGAACTATTGTCTATCTTACGCGAGCATAACCTGACAGCGAAACCATCGAAAGCATGTATTGGTTTTAGCGAAATATCTTTCTTAGGACACCGTGTTGGTCATGGGTTCCTAAAAACAGAAGACCATAATACAAGTAAGATACTTAACATTTCTATTCCTAAGACTAAAAAGCAAGTGCGAAGTCTCTTAGGTCTAATACAATTTTATGGACGATTCATTCCGAATCTGTCCTCCATTATGTCACCTCTTTCTTCCTTGCTAAAGAAAGGGTCTCCTAATGTAGTCCATTGGACTCAAGAATGTCAATCCTCTTTGGATAAGGTTAAAACTATGTTTTCTACTTCACCTATCCTAGTATTGCCTTCTAAGGATAAGACATTTATTCTTCGTAGTGACGCTTCATCCACCGGGATTGGAGCAGCACTAATGCAAGAGTACTCTGGAACTCTGCATCCTGTGATGTATATTTCTCGGAAATTAAATGCCGCAGAGAAGAATTACTCGGTCCTAGACCGTGAATTATTGGCTATGGTTTGGTCAATCCTTAAACTGCAAAGATTTCTTCTGGGCGCGCATTTCATTGTGGAAACTGACCAGAAAGCTCTTACGGCTATTCAGAGTAAAAATCTGAAGAGCGCGAGATCAACGCGATACGCGATTGCTCTACAGCCATTTCATTTTTCGGTGCGAGCTATCCGTGGGTCAGAAAATGTGATGGCAGATATTTTGTCTAGATGCCCACATGATTCATAACTGTTATACAACTTTGATACAGTTGTTTCTATGTTGAAATGTGTACACATATGTAATATATCATATATTGATTGTAACACTACTTAGCGGTTCATTGATATTTATTCACCGCTGGTCTTTCAATGTTTTTCGTCTTTGATGATCATGATGTTAAGATATCTTAGATGAAATTTATGTATAAACTAATGTGGAAATTGTGTCATTGCTAATATTGTAGTATGCGTTGGTGACACCTCTCTGGAAATATTAATACTTAGAGAAGTACCTTCTCTAAGGTCATAAAACTTATGCTTATCATCTGCGCATTGTTATTGGTGCGTTGTGAGCCTATTGTATGTTGCTCCTAGATGTATTTCAAAAAAAAAATGTACCATTTTTTTTCCCGCGGGGTGTGGTAATCTGTTGCGTGCATATTTTGACGCACATATTACAAAAATCGATATGGCTATTTAATATGGAAAAATATAGACATTCATTCATTTGTGTATGAAAATGCTGTCTATGGGGAAAGCGAGATAATCCATGTTTGATTCACACTTTTGATTATAGGAGTAATCGTTCTTGATATTGATCCGGCGCACGGATATTGCTCTTATATCTGTACTTATTTTTTAGGGCCAGAAAATAGATTAATTTGCTTATTATGTTTATGGCCTGAATTCATATGTATTACATATTATTAGTACAAGTAGAATCAGTCCTATATTTAATATTTTGGATGGGTAGGCGGGACTAGATTCTTGTTATTCCGCTCTAGCGGAAGTATGAGTTGTCTTGACAAGTCGTGATGAGTTCCGATGTACCGTGATAATGGCGGGTACGCATTTTTCAAAGGGATGGTAGATTCTTAAGGAAAAATGATTTATGAAGTGGTTTTCTTCTAAAGGAGATGGTATCTCTACTAGAGTTTGTGTTAGAGACTCTCCTAAGGTACGGTACAATGTATAATTCGGACTCCATGTATTGCCAGACCCTATTTTGATGATCTCATGTCGGTTAGACCTAGATGGAACATTGTGCTTCGTATCGCTAGGGTCGTGTTTTGTATCGACGAAGATGACAGGCTTTCCTACAGCGGTTATGGCTACGTGAATTAACCTGATTACCGTAGAGCTGTATGGAAACATTTATGAAATGATTTATATGCCCATTATAAATTAACTTTGGCTTATATTCACCTTCCTACGAGTGAGTGAGTGACAACTCAGGGAGGCGGCCATGTTATATTTCTGTCATCATATGTTTTGATCACTGCCAAGAGAACAGATTACATATCCTATTATCGGACAGTGGCAAGGAGATCTCAATCTTGATAGGAACCCCCTTTTCGTGGTTTCATAATATGCTACAAACTATGGACGTCAAGCAACTTTAGTTATTTACCGATCCGCCTTCACTGACGCGTTTAGTCAGATAGGGGATGCGGCTATAATGTATCATGACATTGAACTTTTGATGTACTACCCATTATTTACGAATGTGTCATGACTTTGGATCTGCTATGTATGCCTACAAATTGATGTGTCAACATACCCATGATGTACTCGTTATGTCCCAGTGTGTACGTCTGAATAAATGGTGTAAACAAAGATTCCAGCAGTCTGCATTGGTGCCTTGTAGACACAAGTGTATGAGTGATTAGATTGGTCAGAACACGAACAGTACACCATTCGCGTTAATCACACTCTACACTTCTACTCCATACATACACCATCCTGCGTCGGTTGAAGTGACCAAGTTTAGGGCCTGCTTCCCCTGGAGCCTTAGAGGGAAACTACTATTTACAGCTGCCTTTGCCTTCCCTAACTCAGGACTAGGGTGAGTTACCCATTTACAGCTGGGTAAACTGGAGCATGCCTGATCTCAACAACTCTGCACACTTCTTTACAGATTGACACCTTACAGAGTGGAATGAAACAAACTTTACAACTCGTTACCCAATAGCCTTCAATTAGTATAAGGTAGCAGTAGGTCATGCAAAAAAAACAACATGAAACCTGAGCCATGCGTTACAATATAAGAGAAAATACGTGTAAAGGGGAAATCAATGGAAGGCACAATATAGAGAAAAAGACAGGTAGAACACGATTAAACGAAGAGCACGGTCATTTCGTGACACCACTAAAGCAAGGCATCATCGGCAACTCAACGGCGAGAAAAGAAAGAGCTAAGTGGAAAAGCTGGGCTCATTATATTGCACCCCTCCTCCACACAAAATTCCTGTGATTCTTCTTCTTCTTCAGGTGCCTGGTCTGGAACAGACATTGGCGATCGTGACCCTCCAATCTTCTCTGTCTTTTGATAGTCTAATGAGGTTGTTGTTGCCCATGCTGTTGTTTGTCGCCCAGTTGTTTAAGGTTTCCACATGCATCTTTCTCTGCCTTCCTCTTCCTCTCCTACCTGGTATTTTCCCACATAAGACTAATTCCTCCTCTTCTGTTAATATGTCCCATAAATTTCATTTGTCTTTTCCTGATGATTTTCATGAGCGATCTATTAACACCCGCAGCTGTCAATACCTCGGCATTTGTTTTCTTCTCTGCCCACGATATTATCAGTATCCTTCTCAAATACCACATTTCCGCTGCCTCCAGTTTTTCACTATTTGGTTACTCATTGTCCAACATTCGCATCCATATAAAAGAACGGACCACACGTAGCCCTTAGTAAGCGAATTTTTGTGCTTATGGTGATGTTTCTGTTTTTCATTACGTTGCTCATTCTAGTAAAGGCTTGTTTGGACATGGCGATCCTTTTCTTTATCTCTGTGTCACATCTGATGTCAAGGTGTACCTACATATTTAAAGAGATTAACTTATTTGATTTTTTCTCTTTTGCTGCTCAAAGAGCATACTGGTATTTGTATTTTCTTAGAAACTACCATGCATACAGTTTTGCTGACATTCAAAGATAATCCTTTCAACTGGCTCTCTTCCATTACTTTGTCTAGAATGATTTGTAGATTTTCCTCTGACTCTGCTATTAAAACTGTGTCATTTGCATATCTCAGATTGTTGATATTTCGGCCTCCGACTTTAATTCCCTCGAGGTGTTCAATGTTTCGAAGTATCGTCTCGCTGTATATGTTAAAAAGATCAATTGATAACACACACACACACACACCTTTCTAACTCCTCTTTTAATAGCTCTGAATTCACTTAGTTCTCCTTCAAATCTGATCGCGGATTCTTGCTCCCAATCTATGTTCCTTATTATCCTAAGATCTTTCCCGTCTATATTTAGTTCATGTAAAATATCAAAAAGGTCTTGGTATTTCACTTTGTCAAAAGCTTTTGAGTAGTCTATAAAGCATAGATAGAGGCCTCTTTGTATGACCTTTGTACATATACATCTCTCCATGAGCATTGGTTTGGGATTGCAAATTCGAAATATTAAGACATACCATTTGTGATGGTATTGCCTCCTCTGCTTTGCAGCAGTGGTCCAACAGTGGCCAAAACTCAAGAGTATCTAATATGGGTTTCAAAGGTATCTACCTTCGCACAAGATTTCTCTTGGCTGAGATGTGGATAAAAGGGTGATGACACTTCTATTACAAAGGGAGTCTTCACAAGATATTCAGAATAAGCGAGAACAATACTACTTTGGCTGAGTATGTTAACTCTGTAATTCTGCCGACGCTTTTCTGAAGGATATAAGCACTTTAAGTTCAGCTCGTTTAAGCCCCCACCCCTGATTTACTCAGTGGAATTCTATTATTCTAGTTTCTGAAAAACTCTGTTTAGAGTGTGTGTTGTAATTTGACTGAGACAAACATGCGGTAACTTTAAAATGATTAAATCGAAGTTAAATTTGTAACATTACAAATAACAAAATTTAATAATCACTTTAGGTTTTAACAGTTGGAAAATAATTTGAAAAGTTATGGATCAAGAAAAGTTACCATCACAGTCTTTAGGGAATGTGAGATGTTACAAGAAGTTCAAGTGGCTACATAGATTTGAACTTAGCTGCCAATGACGGTTCTGCTCCTTCTTATGGGTTGGTTCTTTCAACTCTGCTCGCGCTCGTCTCTGATCAAGGTTGTCGGGGGTAGCTCGTTTCCCAGAAACGTCAAGGAGAGTCTACCACGTAGGTCTTTCGTCTTAAAGCTTAGGCCACGGTTCCCTTCTTGTTCCAGAGATGGTACTTTCTGCTGGTACCACCAATAACGATGGTAAAAGATTAGAACGAAATGCTCTTCTGAGTATGGCGTTTTCCACCCCATAATTATGGGTTCCTATCTTCCCATACCACCATCCCACTTACTCAGACTTTACCCTCGATGAGAATTAAATTTAATCCCTCGGGATAAAACTTTCTTTACATTTAAATAGAATAGTTTTCATAGTTACTTTATATTTAAATGAAAAGGTTAATAATACAGATAAAGTCTGTTTACATATATACTGATTGAAAAGTGTTCACAATATAAATTGAATATGTTTTCATTTATGTTTACACTGATTGAAAATTTTGAAACTTACATTACTTTAAAATGAATGTTTTCACATAGACATTTACACTGGTTTAAGCTTGAAAACTTACATTAATTTTAAAGTGACTATGTTTATAGGAACATTTACACTCCTTTGAAAATGTAATTATTATACTTAGAATGTACATCATTTCTTTCATCTTTCCCTCACTGCTCCATAGGGAAACTGGGACTACTTTATGCTTTTAGTTCTCTTTACGAAACTAGCAATAAAGCAATCATCAGCCCGTGCAGTGGTGGTTCATGAATCATCATTCTATACGCTGATGTTGCCAGCCTCAAATGACTTTGACATCCAATAGCGAGTTTCACACAATAAACTTCACATGGTATTATATACAAATATATGTTAGTTCACATGTTAGTAATAAAATATGAAATGTAAATCACAACTTACGCCAATCCTGGCTACAGACTTGTTGGTTAGATGAATAAAAGAGACGAGTCGGTCTCTTACACGCGTCTGGGGTGTCTTTAATTTGACAATAGATTCCCTCTCTGACTCCGTGTGTGTCTTCAGTTTTCTAGACCCGGTGTTCCTTATTAAAATATAGAGATTTCCTGTGCTCGGTAAGTCTTATTTGGTTCTCCAATAAAAGGTCCGGTTAAAAAAAGGAATTATGAATCTAATCTTTACTCTGGCGAGATCTGATGTTGTCTTGGCGAGCGTGAAATTCACAGTGAAATAAAACTGCGAAAATGGTCAGACTATATTCCTATCTTCCCAACCATTGTTGTTATGAATCTAATCAGAAAGATCCAATCATTTCAAATCATGCAGATAGGGTGTGATGATTTCCAAAATATTCCGACATCGGATAATTTTGAACGTAAGGCAGAGGTCAACTCTCCCATATATGGTAATATGATGTCCGATGCCCTTGTGTACAAAATTACAGACAAATCGGGGAACTCACATAACAACATGTGTAAGCTGTAATGCTTATTACTTTATTAGAAAGTAATGTTGTCATAACAAGTCGACCCGAAAGCGATTATGTCACACTTGTCTGCCCACATGTGTCACACATACAGTAATCTCGTTATCTATCGTATGAGTACGAAAACAATCCGTGTCTGCCCATCTGGGTTACCAAACGAGTCGTCTTATCAGCGGTTCAATCTAAACATGACTATCTTATCTCAGTTGCTGTGGCAAGCCAGAATGATCGGGTAACAACAGGTGACATCACAGAGAGGAGTGTCGAATGATTTGATAAAATCAAATATCTGCTACTTAGCAGAAAAATAACGACGACAGAAAGAAAGAAAAGTGCGATACTTGAGTGCACATAAAAAAATCAGTACCACACATGTACCGATACGGCCGGAGAGAAACAAAGATCGATAGGCGCCGCCCCGTTTTGTCACACCATCTAAATTACAAACTGAGCCAATTTTATGTTATTAATTTTATTAAACTTTTTATTCCAGATATACTTATTAATGCGTGAATATATATAAATATTCATATATCTGTGTGTGTGTGTGTGTGTGTGTGTGTGTGTGTGTGTGCGCGTGTGCGTGTGCGTGTGCGTGTGAGTGTGTGTGTGTGTGTGTGTGTGTGTGTGTGTGTGTGTGTGTGTGTGTGTGTGTGTGTGTGTGTGTGTGTGTGTGTGTGTGTGTGTGTGTGTGTGTGTGTGTGTGTGTGTGTGTGTGTGTGTGTGTGTGTGTGTGTGTGTGTGTGTGAATTTAGATAGCTATACTTGATTGTATAACTGAGTGGCAGTTCATGTTTGCACCCGTACAAACTCAGGTCCTATACACATAGATATACGCCTTGCAGAATACCCTTGAGCTGGGGTAAATCATCTACTAGTCTATTGTTTGGTTGTTTTTTTTTTAAATAAATTTTGCCTCGTTTTGGCGAGGCGCGTCCCGTTCAACCTAGTCGTTATATTAGGGCGTATATCCAAAAATAAAAGACATTTAGGTCTGGTGATCATTATTGACACATAGTAACCTTGAAGAAGAGAGGCAAGAATAAAAACCTGCTTTTTTCCGTTGCAATCATTCATCCTTCAGATTCCCTATAAAGGAATACAATCATCCTATTTATTATACCGCCAAGAGTTATTCGTGAGTAAAGATTCACTATCTTTCTAAATTTTTCCTTTACTTTAAATCTCTGGCCACACATCGTGGACCAGTATCGCAGATTAATGGATGTTACGCCATAATCTTGTTTCTCGTAACAGACTGGTCTGGCAATCTGAAGCAGTTATTTCCCTTACCATCAAGTAGTCCACTTAGGGAACACTGTCAGTCTATATTCTTTTCCTTTTAGAATAGTTCGGTGCAACAGTTGTTTGTCCTTTTAAAGAGGAAATAGTGCAACAACTTGGGAAGGCTGCGCTTTAACAACTGCAGTACATGTTATCGGCCAATTTGTACAAAAGTGTCTGAATACCCTTTTATTGAAAGGGGTGAGTCTGAAATGTGTACTGTGTTAATTTTATATATTATATATGAATATATAATGAAGAGACATGGTCCGCAACCAGACGATCCGTCAAGGCCTAAAATCCCATCCGCTGCAGACCCAAATAGAACAGTCCCAACTAAGATGGTTTGGCCATGTCTGCAGAATGGGAGATCGGCTACCACGACAAGCATGGGAAACAAAGAGCCAGGGATCCAGACCTCCAGGACGACCCAGAGTCCGCTGGGAGGACAACATTAGACAATCTTTGAAGGACCGAGGACTAGAATGGAACCAGGCCAGGAAGAAGACAGCTGATAGAATGGTCTGGCGCTCTCTCTTCCAAACCTCTACACCTCACGGTAGAACGGGAACGACTAAGTAAGTAAGTATATATGAATATGCTTATTTATGTAAAGTTTTGTACGAGGCTGGCAACCTCATCATGTTAAATAAATTGCTACATAAACACCAACGCTAGAATTGGTGACTGTTTCGTGCGGTTTCCTCTCAAGGAGTCAAAAGCATATGTAGCCCAATGCTCTATAGGGAGCAGAAAGAGGATGATCATGCTATCATAATGTATATGTGTAACTGTCCCCTTTTGTATAACTTGATCATCTTATGAAACCGGATAGTGATGGTATAAGGGATGACAGTTAACTACTTGGGTATCTGACGCGAATGTTCTTTTAGGATGAATGTACGAACAGTTAAAGTCCGAATGGTCACATCAACACCAACAGTGTCAAGGGAAGGACACTGGAACTCATGGTTGATTAAAGATACAATCAACAGTTTATTTGACAATTACGTGGACACGGACGATACGATGAATCGTGCATACATATGAAATTCATTCCTGATAAATGGTATTTTAGATTCCATCAGGTACATGGTTAAGCATCATCAAGGACATCGACATAACCACGAATGTTCATCTTATAATGTAGAATAGCTGGTTTAACAAACGTTCTCTACGACGGTTGACCTTTCAAGGGCAATCCCTCATCGTACAACCCAGGATATGCAACCCATTAAAGAATACTCCTTCATAGACAATAAATACGACTTCTGGTATTCAAACATCATCATCGAATTATAAATCTGTGATGTGTCTACAAACTTCTAACTGCTGACTTTTGGTTCACCTCTCCATATAAGCCGTGACTCGTATGACGGCAATTACACTATTCAATTCCCAATGCGTGAGGGTACCAGCTAGAGGTCGACTTGTAGAACGAAATGTCAATGACGAAAATAATCATATAAATATTTGATTAAATATTGAAATACCTTACTCTGTGATACTGAGGCTATGACTTGAATGCAGTGAGCCGATCACCAAGTAAATTCAATATGCCCGAACGAAGGGCTAAATATATCATCAGACCATTCTACCTGGTAGGGATTCTGCTTGCTTCTCTCAGCAGACACGTCATCCCGCTTATTTGAGAACAAGCGCGTTAATTATTCAAATCCCAAAATGTGCGTTCTCGTGCGCAATAAATTAAATATACAAAACCTATTACTAATATCTTAGTTGGTGCGTACACTTTCAACAAAGACAGGACCTGAGACTGTCTATATTTGTTAATGCCTGTTAAGGACTTAAAAAGGACGCAACAATATGTCATATGCCTATAATTTACACCTCATTTTGCGCTCAGACGTGCGCTCACTTGTGAAGGCATCGCTGCATGCAAATTGAGGAGGCACGAAAACGCATCGATTTTGAAATCACACCATTGATGTTAATTGTGACGTAAGTTTAAATAAATTTTGACGTATGCGACGTCTGCTTCTGAGAGATAACGGTCAATCTTGGATCTTTTGGCTGGTGTCCGTCGAGGTGGAAGGTTGTGTTTTGTGCGCTCCTGATATGTGTTAAAGTCCACAAGTTATTCGATGATTTTATGATGACTGCATCTTAATGCACGACTGAGATTTGTGGCAACAATTTATATGAATGTAGCGTATATTATTCCGTCAACATTCGTGACGATGGTTACAAGACTATTTGTGGACGCAGAACTTTACTGGCGGCTAATTTGCCTACGTATTCATGCATTTGGGACGGACATAGGACTGTGTAATCGCATATGATCATTTGATTCTAGAAACTGGAGCGTTGTCACATTGTGTAGTGTCATATTAAAGAATATTGAACGTTTATCGGACTCGGTTACGTCATTTCCAGTTTCAATGTTCGCATTTTACATTCACGTTATCAGCACGACATAACACGTTACATCACACATAACATTAATCTGGTGGGCCAGTGTGATGGGGAGCGAAGTGAAAAGCCACGACATTTGAACAAGAACATTTCCTCCTGCCATTCCCAGCAAAAGTGTACCAACGGCGAACCGTACGTGCCTGCGCAGAACAACGAGTACGCAGAACCTGGGACTTTCTTTCTGATGTCAGCAAGTGCCTGTCTCAAATTATTGTATGCAAAAATCAAGCTGAAATCTTTAAAATCAAGATGTACGAGGCTGTTAAGTCAGTTCGTCTTTATCAATGACATGAGTTATCAAGTACTCATCTAATCGTGTAGCGGAATTATTGCCCCTCAAGTATTTCAAGCCTATAGAAGATTGCAAGCAGACAGTTCACATCACTGCAGGAACAGCCGACAAGACAATAAGCGAGATCGTCTGTGTAATGCTGGTACGACCACTTAGAAAAAAGCTCTAAACTGTGCATGCAGAGATGGACCAATGAGATCCGTATCAGTGCAGTCCTGAGGATCGATCATTTTTTTAAGCTTAGTGGTCTTTTTGTCGTTGTCTGAGTTTGGTGAAATGCTTTGGTAGAGCTCTTCTCGTTTCTTTTTGTGTACGTTCTATGTGCATCTATGTTTAACGTGGGAGGTTGGCGTTGAGACCTTGACTTTGTGAGAACATCCCATCGTAAGAAGGGCACAAATTCAAGGCGTTCTGTAGGGCAAAGATATATAATCTTCTCCCAACAAAACCCGGCGAACATGGCTTAGAGTTTTGTGTTCACTGTCTTACTTGTAGTTTGTTATTGTTGTCTGTTCTTTGGTTTTAGTTTCTTCTCATTATTGTTTGAATTTTATTGATCTTCCCTGGCTATTGTTCAGTTAACTGATATATCTATTAACACGTTGTCTCACGTCCTGGCGGTGTTCTTTTATGTAGAAGCTTGTTTTTTTTAATTTGATATATTATTCATTATTTTATATATCATTATTCTATTTTGCTTACTCTACTGTCGCTTTCGTCTAATTCGTTTCGTCTGCTCCACATTTTTTCCCCTTGAATTAATGATATTTACATTCGATTAATTTTGACATTTGGGAGAATTTACATTGGTGCTGCGTATTGCCCAGCAGTAACCACATTAAAATCCAGACTAAGTAATTCATATATAACCATACGACATGTCTACTCTGGAATATTTTATCCAGCATGGTAAGAAGTTGTGGATGCAAGTACAAGCTCCTAAAGAATTTGCCATGAAACAAGTGGCAAGAGAAAGAGAAGAGAGAGCAAAAAAAAGAGTGCAGAACAGAGAGAAGAGAAAAAGAGGGCAGAAAAGAGAGAAGAGAAAAAGAAGGCAGAAGAGAGAGAAGAGAAAAAGAGGACAGAAGAGAGAAGAGAAAAGGAGGACAGAAGAGATTGAAGAGAGAAGAAGGCAAGATGAGATTGCAGAAAAGAGAAGGCAAGATGAGATGGTTCTGAAAGAAAAGAAATTAGAACATGCAGAAAAAAAAATGGCCACTATTGAGTTGGAGAAACGGAGATTAAAAAGTGACAGTAGACAAAGTAATCATGATTCTGAAGGTTCTTCAAGAACATACTGATTCTTTTAAACTGCCTTTGCCAAATTTTAAACGAAATATTGATAATATTTCTTGCTTTTTGAACCGATTTGAAACAGTTTGCCATGAACACAAATTAGAAAAGTCTTCATGGTGCAGTCGTTTGATGTCATTGTCAACTGGAGAAGCCTTAACAGCAGTATGTACCATGGATGAGGAAAACAGGAATAATTATGATTATGTCAAAGCACTGCTTTTAAAGAAATATCAACTTGATGTAAAGGGCTATCGACTACGCTTCAAGAAATTAGTGCCCGACACTAACAAGGACTTTACAGAATATATTTCATCCATCAAATGCTTCAATGGATTGAGCTATCTAAAATCAAGCACACATTTGAGTACCTTATGGATCTCATGTTGAGAGACAAGGTATTATCGTCCATTAGTCCAGATTTCTTAGCATATCTCCTTGAACGAAAACCACATTCTTTAACAATTGTGGAAGAGTTTCAGTTCATGACAGCGCACCCTGGAAACGTTGTCAGCAACTCCGAGATTAAGGAAGCTTTGCCAGTTGCATCTGCACGTTCTTGGCACATGAATAACCCCAGATATAGATCTCAAAGTGAGGATAGGAACTTTGGTCGCAACAATCATCCGAACTTTGGATCTTTTAGGGACGTTACAATTTTGGTAATTGATCCCCTCCTGATCGAAGGAACTTTGGACAATAGTATGCTGGACCACAACAAAACTACAATAGATCGAACAGAGGGTGGCGCAGATCTGACAATTCTTACAGCAATAGAGGCGAATTATCCTCTTATTCATGAGGCAATTAAAATGGACCTCCTAATCACTTAACTGCCTCAAATAATGGGATAGGTAATGGCAACAATTACCGGAGGAACAATAATTAATATCGTTCTCGTTGTATAGAACACACGAACTCTAATTCTAACTCAGCTCAGAATAGCAATACAGGCATGATATCTCAAAATAATGACAATACCGATCATGCAAATGCGTGTTCTTTTGATTTGTCTAATGCATCACAGTGTTTTGAATGCAGCACTCTATTTCAGCAAAATGTAGTATCCAGACTGTTGTGAGGTCATCGTCTGCCTGCATTCGCTTCACACGGTGGTAAAGGGTCACTTACTTTCCACAGAGGTTTGATGAACAACAAACTCGCTTTAGTCTTACGAGACACAGTTGCACTACTGTAGGAATGCGAAAATCTCTTGTAAACCCCTCATTTTACACAGGGGATGAGGGTAAATGTATCAAGTTTGGAGGCATGGTAGAGAACTATCTCATGGCTGAGGTGTACATTAACACCCCATTCTTCTTGGGTGCGATTAAAGTATGTCTCCTCAAGGAGCCAGTTGCTGGTCTGATCCTTTGCAATGACCATGATATAAAGGATTGCTCGGCTGAGGAGATAGTAGAATGGGAACGTCAGCATTTGATGCCCGCCAACGCGATGACTACCAGGGCACAATCTCATACCCAAACACAGGAAGTAAAGTCGGTGAATGATAATTATGATGATGATGATGATGATGATGAACATCAATATATGTTGTCTGCCTATACTATAACTGCTATAGCAAAATCCAATGTTCACTCACAGACTAAAGATCTATTGGAGAAGGAGGGAATGTACTACAACCCCTTCATGCTGTAGATTATTGTTGAACAGGAAGAACATGTCGGGTATAATCAGGAGGACGACATGAAAACAAATGGTGGAAGTTCAACAATGGTTAAATTAGCACAAAGAATGGCCGGGCGGATCTCACATGATAGAGAAAAGAGACAACTGTCAGAACAAATTGGAGATGCGCAGAGCACAAAAGAGACAACAAATCTGTTAATTTCTAACAATGTTGCTAAGGAGATGGAGGGTGATGTACCTGGACCAGTATTTGCCAGAATGGTCAAGGCAAACCATAAGGTGTGGCCCTTTGGTTTGCTTGGTTGCATGGTTGCTTTAATATATGGCTTTATATTTCCAGCATTAGGTTACAAGGAAATTAACAAAACGTTTGAGTTGAATTTTCAAATGCTGTTGGACAAAGGCTTGTTCTGGTGTATACTATTTGTTACACTGGGAAGCCTAGCGTTCTTGACTAGGATGATTCAGTATGCAGTGTCTGGGAAAAATTTAACAGCACGATTAAGACAGAATAACTGCAAGAATATCCTCAGACATGAGATTGAGTATTTTAATAACCCAGTCACTCCTCAGAAGCCTTTACGCACTTTTATAATAAGAATGATACATTTAGAATTATTGATTTTGGAGATGGGTCTTCTTTTCAGAGACACTGCCTGGATGTTAGATGGGTACATAATTCAGCACCACGCAAATATTTGTGCGTTTTCTCGGGAGAATTTTTTCTCCATTATCTTCTATATTTCAGGTCTTGTCTATGTCATGTTTATTGCTTTACGTACTCACGTCTAGGAGGATTTATTATCTAACTATTTACTTACTTTACTCATCCAAAGGTTCAAATAGATTTGTAGCAAAGTTTGATTTGCTGGGGAGGTTATGATGGTATCCTAAAAGAATGAAATCCGTGTCTGTATTAACCGTGTGAGGTCAAGCACATGTAGGCCCCTGACTGTATAAATGATGATGATGAATTATGTGCAGGGAACCTAACGCTACCTCCCTAGATCTCACACGGTCACTATTTTGGCTCTAGTGTCTGGTGTATGATGTACCTAGTGTCTAGGGGAGAAATGAAATGATGGTACACAACACAAAAACACTTTAATCATCTAAGAGGGAGAGTCACTGTGTATGAGGGGCTGTAGTTTCATCATACCCCATAAACTTCCTGAGTATTATTTGGAAATACCAGAGTTTATTCAAACGAAAGTGTCAGATATACCCAGATGCTTAACACATCACCTGGGATTCCTTGAAGAATGATAATACAGTATGGAGTTGCAGAAAATCTCGATCTCTCAAAATGCCCAAGCTCCTTCCGTTATCTTTTGACAGCATAAACGAATGGTCGGAGACTTGATGGCTTTATTCTCACTCAGCAGGTTTCCTGTTACCGGCTGGCAACAGGAAATAAAACCTCTGCAATAAAAGGACATCCTGGCCTTTTATATCTGATCACTTATTATATTTATTATTTTCCTACGGTGCTATGGGGTCAGCCTCGCGGGCATTACAGGTGCACTCGCCCCTAATTTTACATGACTCCCACCTTGCTGTGACCACACCTCAGGTTCCTATGGCAGATACGCCACTGTATGTTTACATAGTTTTCCTCAATAAAATAATGTGGAGTAACCACATTTCCTTTTGTATGATTTTCTCTTCTTTTCCTTTTTAAATATAAATGCTTCAGGAATGTTGAACAGTGCTCATGGAACACGGAGGCTTACTAATATATTCTAATGCAATAATATGAAAACACAATCATGACAACACACATCAGTTAGATACAGTTCAATGTGAGGATTCAACAATGTCTGCTCCCGGCACGTCCTTCACTTTTCCCAATACCAGTATCTAACTTTGGCAGTGGGATTAAACATATTAAATTCATAAAGCATTCTTACCACAAATTTCAAGAAATATAAACAAATGACGCTGACTTGCAAAGAAGTGGCCTCAGTTTCTTCTGCACTGTCCAGACTGTGAATACTTCTTTATTTAATTTTAAAATTAACACAGCTGATCTCAGCGAATTTGAATAAAAAGTTTTGTTCAACTGGCATTGAATAGTGAAAGCCTTTTGCTAATATTTATTAGCACTGGCCAATCGAAAGCTTGCGACCACCAGAATTCAAATGTAGTTTTTGAAAAACAAAAATAATTCCAAACAAAATCTGCTTTAGTTATGCCAATACAAAAAGATGTTAGTTTTGGATTACATTTTCCTACCGCTCCCCTTTCCCCCTTATACTCTTGATACCCAAGCGAATTTGAATTTACCTCAATGCCTCTTTTCTAAGCTGCCGTCCCCACTAACGTTATGAAAAAACAAGCAGGAACAACAGTCTGTCTGGTCGCGCGTCCGTAGACATTTAGTATTTTCTCAATAACTTGGCTAATACTGCGACTACCATATTATTTAAAACATATTCTTGCTCAGTGGACTCTAAGCTATACTACCATATGATTTTTATGGTCAGTTTCATTATGGTTTACATTTTCAATTTTGTCACGGTCAATCGTCAAATAAAAATTTTACACAAGACGGCCATCTTTTCCCCCCTTCATCTCTCGCTATCATGTATTTTCAAATAATTACTAGTTTTAGTGACGTCAGAAATACTACCGCGAGGAGTAAATAAAATTGTCTGCGTGTTTGCCTCTGTTGGCTTTGCCACAGCGTGTATATATGCAAGGCACAACGTGTCAAGCGAAGCAGGGTTTTGCGCGGCGGGTATTTGAATAGGCGTTGAATATTTGCATTGTCTCGTGTTACACTACCAAAAAATGTAAGGAATACTACTTATTACCAGCGTTAAAGTCAAAATATTACATTAATTCAGACAGTAGTTTGGCGGCACACTTCCGCAAAATCGTTAATTATAAGTCTTGCCGCAGTCTCTATCAGATCGGGCAAAATGTTAAAAATGTACGTCACAAGGAAAGCGGGTAGGTTTAAACGGCAGGGTCGGTTCTAAGCCTGTCCACGGCACAAAATTCAGCGCTATGCTGGCGTGTGAGAGTATCACCGTCAGACACAATAGGGCGGGTTTATTTATTATCATTTTATGACTAAAATCTTACTGAAATGAGCTATTATTCTCGCAGATTTTACTACAAGGTTTAAAAGAAATCTCATTCTTGGGTCACAGATTTGGCCATGGTTTTCTCAAAACCGAAGACAATACTGTTTCCAAGATTTTAAATTTATCTATCCCTAAGACAAAAAGCAATTTCGAAGTCTTCCTGGTCTTGTGAATTTTTATCACAAGTTTATGCCAAATATTTCTTCCATTACTCCAGTTTTGTTAGCGTTGCTGGCAAAGGGCTGTTCCAATAGAGTTCATTGGACTCAGCCTTGTGAGACCACCTTAGCATATAAAAAAGATATTTATTATCAGAACCAATTTTGAAATCACCTGATCCACATTTGCCTTTTGTCCTCAGAACGGACGCATCCCTGGAAGGCATTGGTGGCTCTGTAATGCAAGCGGTGGATAGCATTCTTCATCCTGTTATACACGTGTCAAGGAAATTAACCGAGACAGAATCAGATACCCGATTATTGAAATGGAGCTTTTGGCCTTCATTTGGTCAGTCACTAAACTTCAACAGTACCTTCTCGGTTCTCGTTTCACTATTGAAACAGACCAAAAGGCTCTCGCTTTCTTGCAGAAATCAGACCTCCGAAACGCAGGGGTGGCTAGGTATGCCATCAACCTCCAACCCCTCGACTACAACATCCACTCCATTAAAGGTGACATGAATGTCTTAGCGGATGCACACAGTCTGAAAAACCTGATGTCTAATACTAGAACAGTGCAACTCAATACATAACTACTGTGCAAGGCTGTGCTCATATTTATATGTCACACCGTGATCTGGAAAACAGAGACTGCGATATCTTCAATCTGCAGAGGCTCAAAGACATTTCACGCAGACAGGTGATTTAACCACGTTAACTACAATATGGTTTAGAAATCGCACTATGAAATTCCAACCTAATTGACTCGAGTGACTACTCATGATCTCAAGGTATTTGGCACTTGCAAGGACATTTCCCAACACTCATCTCTTGTAAGGGATGATCGACTTTTCATTCACATTTGTCATGGACAAATCCAGCAGATGACTGTCATCAAGATTTATGTCAATGCATTTTCTTGGTTGAACTACCGGTATTATGATAACATTGACCGATACACTTGCCACTTAGGATTCGATTTCTATGGAGAGATATTGTTTAACGAACAGGTTTATTCCTTACATTTGCAAGGTTAGTTCACGCTGATACTGGAGATGAACAGTTTAATCTATCGTACTATAGAAATCATTCAAGACATTAGTGATTTCACTTATAGACACATGAACTATCGTATGGTCAGAGTAGAAAATACCAACGTACATTGTGAAACAATGCTACTTGTGACATTTACTTAATTCCATTTAATTAGATGTTCAGCACTTACGTGCTCATTTAATGCATTACATCGACATTAATCATGTTAGAATAACTTCCAATTTGATTACCATATCTCATCAGATTACCATCAATTTTATGGTTTTACAACATTTTGATGACATTTTTATTGATTGATGACGATACGAGACTGAGACTTGACTTTAACTTTATGCGTGTCATAATGGTGTTAGTTGGCCGTCTTCCTTCGCGTGAAAACTTTTAGTTTTCTCTGGGGGGGGGGGGGGAAGGGGGGGGGGCCTGATGTACTTATGTTAACAGTGTTACACCCCATTTTGCACTCTGGCTTGCGCTCAATTGTGAAGGCATCGCTGCATGCAAAAATGAGGAGCCACGATAACGCATCGATTTTGAAACCACGCCATTGATGTTAATTGTGACGTAGGTTTAAATAAATTATGACGCATGCGACGACTGCTTCTGAGAGATAACGGTCAATCTTCGATCTTTTGGCTGGTGTCCGTCGAGGTGGAAGGTTGTGTTTTGTGCGCTCCCGATATGTGTTAAAGTCCACTAGTTATTCGAAGATTTTATGATGACTGCATCTTAATGCACACCTGAGATTTGTGGCAACAATTTATATGAATGTAGCGTATATTATTCCGTTGACATTCGTGACAATGGCTACAAGACTATTTGTGGACGCAGAACTTTACTGACGGCTAGTTTGCCTACGTATTCATGCCTTTGGGACGGACATAGGACTGTGTACATGAAATCTCATATGATCATTTGATTCTGGAAACTGTGGAGCGTTGTCACATTGTGAAGTGTCATATTAATGAATATTGAACGTTTATTGGTCTGGGCTACGTCATTTCCAGTTGCAGTGTTCGCATTTTACATTCGCGTTATCAGCACGACATAACATGTTACATCACACGTAACATTATTGTACAATGATTCATTTGCACTCTTTCGCTCTCCTAATACACTTCCATCTGTCTCGATGACCTGAGATGTTGTGCTCATTGGCATCAGAGAAATTCAGAAGAAGATGAAATCGTGGAAGAAAGCGAAAGTCTCTTGGTGCATACATCAGGAGACAAACGATTTACGAATGTTGCTATTTTGTTTTCTTTCAGTTTCTAGTACTAGTTACTAGTACTCAGCTCTCAACACCACCCATAAGAGACGGGTCTAGAGGACATTCGAACCGGCAAAACGTGCGATATTTACTCGTGTAACGAACGTTATCATAAAAGTCATTCAAATCCTGACGTGAGAAGGAAAAGTCTAGAATTCGCGGAGAACCAGCATCAACTAAACAAGACAACCCATTGTCGCTTTCTGGGCATTTAAGTTCTAAGAACTGGAACACTCTATGGACTCCTTAACCTTCGCCATATATTGACGTCACGCGATGAGGAAATAAATATATATTCCAAAAAATGCCACCGTATTTGTTTTTTCCAAAATATTTTAATAAATAAATGTACTTATGTGTGTGTCGCGAGAGGTAAAGATAATAAGATGATGATATCCTGGACAATTAGATGTATCCGATGATACTAGGATAGTGTCAGATAAGAGACTGGTCTTAAAAGAAATACCCCATTCTCTGAAAAGAGTATTGGTGTATCGACATCAAAGGTATAGTCAAGCTGTATAGGTTCCTAGATGAGATGGTAATGTACTATCTTAGGTTCCTATGATGACCTATCCAGACTAACCTTAGACTATGACTCTGCTAGGGGTAATTAACTTACCAACAAGAACTATGAACCAAACTTAAATAATTCAATAAATACTGTTGGTACAATTTATAATTTATTTATATACAAGATATTTCTTTGTTCTGTTGGATAATTTGTAAATACAATCAATTTGATTCAAAAATATAAATTGTGTCACTTTCAATTATTTACATTACATTTACAGTTACATGAAACTTAATACAGTTCAGATTCTTCTGTTTACTTGATCCTTTATGACAACTGTCATTCCTCTGTGCTGAACTTGAACAAGGTTAATATTATTATATCACAAAGTGTAAAGGCTTTTACTTTGTTATTTCACCACAGTCTTATGTTTCTTCATTACTCTGTTCTTTTGCCGGTAATAAAATTGTAGGATCTATGTTCCATGTTCTTGGACTTTATATTCTTAACGTTGTAATTTCTTTGGTGTGGTACAGTTTTGTAAAGTCAAGTAGCCCAACACAAGGCTACTTAGCTTGAATAAGTCTTCTAGGCCTTTCCCAGCACTGTAACTGGAAAAAAATCCCACAGCTGCGGTTCTTCCAATTTTAAAGGTGGCACTGTTGAAGACCCTCTGACATTTCCCAAGGGCTTTAAACAACACGGGAAGCCTTGGTAGCATAGTGGTTAGTGCACTGGCTTCCTAGCTCAGTGGTCTATGGTTCGATCCCCAGATGAGGTGGGATATTCTTAGGCCGCAAACGGCTCCTGGGTCGACCCAGCCCCAACTGGGTACCAGAGCAACTCTGGGAAGGTTAAGGCGGCCAGCGTGATGTTGACCACGTCACCCCTAGTGTGCCGATGGTCAAGAAAATATGGGCCTAACACCATATTCCCAATATGCCTCAATGGGCGTGTAACGGGATCCTTTACCTATACCTTTAAACAACACGAGCTCCCTCCAGCTGATTTCGGCTTGATAGAATTTAACCTGAAATATAGTAAGTACATATCCTACGTAGTATCGTTCACTATCTCTTTATCTAGTCAGCAAGTAGGATAAGACAGTTCAGATAACATGTGGTTACTCATGAGAATTATAGTTAGTCAAAAATAACATAATTCATTCAATTAATAACACACTATTCCAGTAAAACTCTAGTTACAGTTTTGTCCATGATTTGCATTCTTAAAATCAGATAGGCCTTTTGGAAAATGTTAAGATCCAACTCAATTTATTCAGTAAAACCATTTCTTTCATTCTTTCCATCTTTCCAATAGGGTGGTCCATTCCAGCAAGTATAAAATACTTTCATAAACTATCATCACAATCTACTTGTTCATCTGCATTCATTTGACAATTTAATGTAGTTAACACAGGCTTGAATTCCTTCCACGAACTACACAGCGATTCTACATACAATTATCCTCTTCTTTAAGGCACATAACAATAATATAATTATATATACATACATAATAACATTCTCTCTTATCCTCAACCACATGCAGACCGGCTTTTAATGGTTCTACAGACTGTTTTTACCTGCAGATGGCAATGGAGTCTGGTTGTAGGCGTTTTCGCTCGTTTCTGTGATTTGAATTTTGCGGCAAGTCTTTGACTGGTGATACCTTCCGCTATTTATACTCAGTTGTCTCCCGTACCAGAAAGCATCTAGGCCAAAGTATGATGCAGTCTCGAAAAAGTGTAAACAGTAGGCGTTCTGTGCTACTGTGAAAAATCCGAAATCGTTCTAGTTTCTTTATTTCTGAACCGATTTCCTTCATCCAAAGCTTATATTATTCTCAGAACTATATCTATTGAGATATCTATCCTTTTCCTTGGTTAATCCGACTTTTCACTGGAGCAGCCTAAACAGGGATAAGTACAACATGGTTCATGCTCCGTTGTCTTAAAATCACAATAACTTCTGCTCTACACCACATCCAGTGAAATAATAGGTCTCTGCCTAAAGCTAATGATCCCTATTACACCACATCCAGTGAAATAATAGGTCTCTGCCTAAAGCTAATGATCCCTATTATCGAATTAATCCTTCCTTACCAATGTATACCGTTATTAACTGCACAGTGCCTGTTGCTGTGTTGATATATAGGTGGTGTAAGAGAGGATGATAAATGTTATTATTATTTTCGGCTGATATAGGCGATCAGCATGTGTCGGGCTTACGAGCGGCCGACTGATGTGTGAGAGAGTGAGTGTCAACAAACGTGAATGTCATGTAGTACAGATTGAGTTAAATAGCAATCACTCACACCATAGCACATCTAGGAGTCAGGAAACGTTGTAACTCCTAGTAACGTTCTACACTGTTTATTAACACCACAGCAAACGATGACATCATAAATAATACACTGTCACAGGTTACAAGTCACGGCAAATCAAGGTACATCAAGTGAGCACTCATCCAAGGTAATTGAGCGTACAATCCAAAGATATATAATCATCAATAATTGCTCATAACGGATCATCGATCATCAGTAAGTAAATCCTTAGAGATACAGTCACTGGTACAAAAATATCCATTCACAAAGGCTGTAGAGCACAGCAGCTCATAATCATAAACATCATGGCCAAAAAATATCCATTCAAGACAGGGGAACTGCAGATGTCGCAGTTTACAATAATATGTGTGTGGCCTAAATCAGCATACTCCAAGGCCTGAAATAATACATAATCCATGGCCTGATAATCTTCAATAACGTACATAAATAAGCCGAATATCCATGGCTTTAGGAAATACATTAGGAAGTATCAAACATTCCTGTCACACCAATTATCTTATCCCGGGACACACTGACGAAAAATGGTCAATCATCCATCTTCGGAGCTCTGCCCGTATCGACTGTCACGAAAATTTTTCCCCTCAAAAACCGCCCAGTACAAATTCATCCCGGCGTGAATTCGCAGCACGAGATGTGAGTATTTATACCCCTTCTAACACTTTCTGTATCTCGAACATTCGAGCAGATTCCCTATCATATATTTTTTTTAAACAAGCTAGTCAGCTTACAAGCGTGATAACCAAAAATCCGACCTGTACATACAAGTCTTTTACTGCTTAACTCCCCTTAATTAAAATATGACTTAACAGTCTACACCGACCCCCGGGGAAAAAAATGATAACATTTTTTTGTTGAAAAGTGCATGGAACCAAAAAAAATATCGAGATCGATGGAATTCAACTAACTACCCACAAGGATTACAGCTATGTTAAGTCATGACAACAAAAATAAACAAAAAGAGGGATAGAAGTAAGTATAAAGTAAGACATGAAGTATAGAAAGATAATGAGATAAGCATACGAAGATCAACAACTTCAAAGAAATATGAAATGTATCCAATACAGACCAGCTATGACATCATGAATGAAAAGTGAAAAAAGCAGATGAAATATAAGAAGAATTAGCAGTAATGAAAGAAAGCAATGCAGTAAGAACAAAGAAAACAATGATATATCATGGAAAATAATTACATTAAACGATGCATATCTAAATCAGAGAACAAATAACTAGCTATCATCTAAAAAAAAAAAAAAACATTATGCGCATGATAACGAAGTTAATAAGCTCATGGAGTACCAATGATGCACCCATATCAATATCAAAATAGACAATACCGTATACATAGCTATACCTGACGCACAATCAAGCGCCGGGTAAAGAAAAAAATACATCACAACCTCAGAAAAAAACATTTTCTCAATGTACTAATATCATTATACATAGTTACCCCTAGCGCACAACCAAGCGCTGGGCAAAGAAAAACATTACAATGACAGAAAAAATATCTTTTCTCTTATCTTCAATTTTTTTTTTTTTTTTTTACAAAATTGTACAATACCGAAAAGTATCATAATGATCAGTTAAGTAAAAATAGCATAATCATTACGAATTTCGTAAGTTCATCATTGCAAAACACAATAGTATACGAACAATATAGCAATGCAATGGTGCATAAAGATGAACCAACATATTATCATAAAAAGTTACATCATATCCTAATACAATACTCTCTAATACACTATACTATACTAATGTACAATATTATCAACTATCTCAAATAAGTTATATAGTAAACAAATCTAGCGGTCTTGAAAAATCCTGTAAACTTGTGGAGGTAACATCATACAATGAGGAGTGAACATACTGACTGGTTCCACTGGAACAGCAAATCTTGCGAGAAATACCATCGGTAAATATTTCAAACAAACAATACAGCAGCTTTGACTCTCAATGAAAAAGCATACGCTGTGAAAAACTAAACAAATGAAAATTTCTGTTTGGTAAAGGTAGGACTTTATGATATACAACAATTAAATTTACAGTAAACCTACCAACTGTGGCTGTGTAAACTTCCGGCCCCTGTATGGTGATAATCAAACCTTCCTCTGCTACATGAGAAAGGATAGCAGAGAAAGTAGCACAGTCTAACTTGGAATAACAATCATATAGAGTGATAAAAGTGTCCGAGACAAATAGCAGTGTGCAATAATGTATGGTAAAGTTATGAATATACCAGATACCAACATCAATAGGTAAATCCATAAGATGGCAATAAAGACCCAAAGTGTAATGATAGCTGAGAATCTGAGATTTTGCGCAAGACAAAGGAAATGCAGTAGACAAAGGCGTACATCTTAAAGGCTGAACTGAAGCCACAGCCTGTGTACTGGGCAAAGAAAAAAGTAAGAAAGATATAATAAAGATGTAAAAGCATACAGTAGTAAACATGGACTAACGTCGAAGTTTAAAAGGAAAGCAGAAAGTACGACAAAAAGTCGTAAAAGACGAAGATACCGAGCTAACCGGTCCAGCAAGAAAGCAAAAGAAACCCATAAGGTACAGATATGTACTAACAATTAACATGTAGCAAAGAAAACGCTAGTCATTGCAGCAAAGAAGTTGCAATCAACGTGACTGGATATAGATTCAGTCGTAACGATAGAGTTAGTGTGTATATCAGACAAAACAGAAGGATCCTCTTCTATAATAATAATAATAATAGCCCCTTCAGTCATAACTGACTATGGGAATGCGCCCCTGAGGTGACAGCCCTCAGCTGCTTATTTTCCTGGTGCTCCTTTCGACGTTTTCTCCCCTCCTCTGCTTGTTGTGTGAGCCTCTCTTCGCCCAATCTGAGGTGGCGCCGTAAATAGCATCGCCACTTAGTGCGATCGGCAGCTTCATCCTCCCATGTTGCTGGATCCATGTCCAATGCCCTCATATCTCTCTTGCACACATCTTTGAACCTCAGCTGTAGTCGCTCAACTGTTCTCTTGCCATCTGCTAATTGTCCGTAGAAGATATCTTTTAGGATGCGACCATCTTCCATGCGGCGAACATGGCCAAGCCAGCGAAGTCTGCGCTGTTTAAGCAGTGTATACATACTTTGAAGGCCAGCACGTGACAACACCTCGACATTTGTCACTTTATTTTTCCACGAAATGCCGAGGATGCGGCGTAGACATCGTAAATGGAAGGTATTGAGCCTTCTTTCTTGCTTAGTATAGGTCGTCCAGGTCTCGCTGCCATATAATAGTAGTTAAAGAAGAATCAACGTTAGGGTTGCGACGTATGTCGAACTGGGTTACAAGAAGCACTAAAATTAGTATGAAGAACAATCGTGTCATCAATACTGCAAGATTGCACAAAATTAGCAGAATGTACTTGGTGATAAGATTTTGGCATAGTAGCGGCAGTAAGATTATGTTGCCGTTCCCAAACAGCAATTTGTACTGGCGTACATATCTTTATACCATGTATGTGTCCGACAGTAAGGTCAGCGATAGGCGCTCTTGAGCATACATGCGTGTATATAACCAGTGAAAAACGGTGTGGCAATGTGGACTATGGCAGTCGGAAAAGTCTCAACTGTCCCACCGAATGTCACACATTTCACCATATTACCTGTAGCGCAAGATGGATGGACTAGAGACTGTCTAATCTCAACAGTCGTGCATCCAGAATCAAAAAGTACTGAGACAGGATTATTATTCACAAATCCTGTATGTAGAGTAAGAGACCCTCTTCCGTCGTGTGCAGACAAGGCAGGAAGAGTAGTCGGAAGATGATGACGGCAACTCAAGGTAGTTATAGCTGTAGGTTGGACCAAAGTTGTGCACTCCGGGCACTGAGATGCTCTCTTGAAATCGAAAGCAGAGCAAGCAGTAGCATTAGAGACACTATTATTATTGTTACCTTGATCATTAGTAACCTGGGGCTCTTGTTGAGCAGAGTTAGCATGGCTATACGATCTATCATTCGGAGATCTACCGTCATATCACGATCTATCGTGACTATTATCTCTATTGTAATCATTGCTATTTCCTCTATTGAAACTATTGTTCTGATTTGAACCCCAGTTAGCATAGTTGCGATTGTCATTTCCCCTTTGATCAGAATATCTATTTGATGAGCTTTGCTGTCTCCGAGAAAAATTATTGTAGGGTTGTTAGTTTCTATTGTAGTTACCCCTTCCAAAATTTCCATAACTGTTGGAACTAAAATGTTGAGGACCGTTAAATTGTCTCCAGTTCCTTGAAGAAGGAGAATCACTACGTGATGGGCCCCCTTAGTTCTGTTCAAAATTACGATTATATCTACCACCAAAATTGCGATCAGCACTTTGAGGTCTACGGCGCCAATTAGGACCATATGGTATTGCTGAAGCTGCGGGTAAACCTTCTTTGACTTGAGAATTGCTAACAGTTACATTTGGATGAGCCGTGACGTATTGGCGACAGTATTGTTCCATATCTTTTAAGTTTGGAGGCTTTCGCTCATGTAGAAAGGAAAGAAATGATTCACTAACTGATGACATGACTTTGTCGCGAAGCAATAAGTCCATAAGGGCTTCATATGTGTGTTCAGTTTTTGAAAGTTCAACCCAACGTGAAAACGTAAGGCGAATATTTGATATAAAGTCTGAAAAATCTTTCCCTAACTCCGGCAATAGAGACTTAAATCGTAGGCGATAACCTTCTTCATCCAGCTGGTATTTTTTTAATAAGGCCGCTCTGACAACATCATAGTTATTCTTGTCAGGACCTTCTAACATACGTATAGTATTCAAAGCTTCACCATTAAGTATCTCCATAAGTTGTACAACATATTGCAACTTGTCTATCTTATGAGATTCGCATGAAAGTTCAAATCTATTTAGATAGAAATATATCGTCGCAGGCAGAGTTGAAAGCAGGTAATTTGACTTTATAAGAATTAGTATTTATCTTATTAGAAGTTGTTTGACTGTTTGTCTCATTTTGTGTATTACCAATATTCACTGCCTTTTTTCTCTCCAGCTCTATAGACGACATCTTTTCTTCATGCAGTCTCATATTTTCTTCAGCCTGCATTTGCATCTGCAATTTTCTTTCTTCAGCCTCTAATTTTTGTTTTTCCATTTCCATTTTCTTTTTTTCAGCCTCCATTTGCATTTGCTGTTGATTTTTTTTCTCTTCAGTATCTAATTTTTCTTTTTCCATTTCCATTTTCTGTTTTTCAGCCTCCATTTGCATTTGCTGTTGATTTTTTTTTTCTTCAGCTTCTAATTTCTGTTTTTCAGCTTCCATTTGCATTTGAAATTTTCTCTCTTCTGCCTGCATTTGCAATCTCCTATCTTCAGCCTCCATTTTCTGTTTCTCCATTTCCATTTTCTGTTTTTCCATTTCTAATTTCTGTTTCTTTTCTTCTGCCTTCTGCGCCTTGGCATATTCAACAAGTGCGAATTCTCTTACTTCATCAGTAGTCATATTAAGAGATTTCCCTTGCTCAATGAAGTAATCTAAAGTAGACATTATGTCTAGTTGTATGATATAGATAACTTATGTCAATATACTTATGAAGAACCTCACTTTATCCCAACTCAGTTGGTGACAAGTCCTTGCTCAAGAACCTGTACAATTACCTTTAACTATTAATAGTGTAGTTAATCATCTATAAATTATACATTATAATATTGACATTGCATGACAAAATAGACAGCACAGACAAGAGTGACAAAGACAAGATATAAAGAACAAATGACCACGTTCGCAGGAATCAACTAAAGTAAGAAAGCAGAAATAAAACAACAAATATTGCAAAGCTTGCAATGACAGCTGCGAATAGTATTACAATACAAGTGACAAAACAGTGTATAAACGAAAAATGTGTATAGAACTAAAAGATATGAAGGAGAGAAGGACACTCACAAACAAATTAATTAATAAACTAAGGAACAGAGAAAAAATATAACAACAATAACACTGAGACGTTTCGTCACACCTAAACAATTATAATGATGACTGAAACCGGCGTAAACAGAGTATGCCCAGAATTATGTCAAGGGATCTTTTACGAAACGAACTTAGTCAAACAGTCCCTAAAGAACGCTTTCATAGGCCCTCGGTGAAGTGGGATATATCCTACCGAAAGTCTCCACCCAATCAAACCCGCAGAAATATAAAACATGTAACAAAGAATACGAGAAAGAATAAATGGATTATGTTCTGAGGAAGGCTCAATGTTACACCGAACAGGGGTACAGTTTACACATACAAAACAGCCACTTATCTTTCAAAGGAAAAATCCCAGCTTCTACAACAGCAGCAATGATATACATAGCTAACACAGTCTAAAGAAATCCAATGGTGATCGATACTGGAACTCCAAGTTAATAGCGGCTTCCAAACGTAACTCCAAACATCGGGTGCTGACATCAGAAGTTGGCGCTCAATAGGAAGGACTGGAACACTGCAACTCTTGACTTGAATAACTTGAATAGAAAACTCCTTTCCTAGATGAAACTTGCTCACAAAAAAATTGAACTGGTTACACTGTAGAACAACTTGTGCATCACTTCATAATAGCCCCATATCACTGGCCACCACTGTTGCTGTGTTGATATATAGGTGGTGTAAGAGAGGATGATAAATGTTATTATTATTTTCCGATGATATAGGCGATCAGCATGTGTCGGGCTTACGGGCGGCCGACTGATGTGTGAGAGAGTGGGTGTCAACAAACGCGAATGTCATGTAGTACAGATTGAGTTAAATAGCAATCAATCACACCATAGCACATCTAGGAGTCAGGAAACGTTGTAACTCCTGGTAACGTTCTACACTGTTTATTAACACCACAGCAAACGATGACATCATAAATAATACACTGTCACAGGTTACAAGTCACGGCAAATCAAGGTACATCAAGTGAGCACTCATCCAAGGTAATTGAGCGTACAATCCAAAGATATATAATCATCAATAATTGCTCGTAACGGATCATCGATCATCAGTAAGTAAATCCTTAGAGATACAGTCAGTGGTACAAAAATATCCATTCACAAAGGCTGTAGAGCACAGCAGCTCATAATCATAAACATCATGGCCAAAAAATATCCATTCAAGAAAGGGGAACTGCAGATGTCGCAGTTTACAATAATATGTGTATGGCCTAAATCAACATACTTCAAGGCCTGAAATAATACATAATCCATGGCCTGAAAATCTTCAATAACGTACATAAATAAGCCGAATATCAATGGCTTTAGGAAATACATTAGGAAGTATCAAACATTCCTTTCACACCAAATATCTTATCTCAGAACCCACTGACGAAAAATGGTCAATCATCTATCTTCGGAGCTCTGCCCGTATCGACTGTCACGAAAATTTTTCCCCTCAAAAACCGCACAGTAAAAATTCATCCCGGCGCGAATTCGCAGCACGAGATGTGAGTAGCGTTCATACTCCTTCTAACACTTTCTGTATCTCGAACATTCGAGCAGATTCCCTATCATATATTTTTTTTAACAAGCTAGTCAGCTTACAAGCGTGATACCCAAAAATCCGACCTGTACATACAAGGCTTTTACCGCTTAACTCCCCTTAATTAAAATATGATTTAACAGTGCCTTTCAAAAAATTGTCAACATCTACACTTTCTTGTCTTCCTACTAAAAGGAATTACAAATTATTAGCATTGCGTGACCCGAGCTGCCGTTTTGATTGGTTGCTTGACGTCTCGGAATTTCTGTACCGCGTAATGTTTTGAATGAGGGCTGAGATAGGATTCAGACTTCATCACAGTGTATATAAATGTAAATACAAATACTTAGTTGGTGTTAATAACTCGGTTGATTAACAGTTGATGGTTGTGCACTTATGACTCATTTTAAAATACGTATGTGATGTGATAGAAAAGCGCCAGTCTCCTCGCTTCGTGTCTTGGTTTAGTTACCCTCACGAGCCAGCCATCTCGCGAGCGCCAACCTCCAAGCGCGCCCTACGCCTTGCCTAATGCAGTTATTGGGTTATAAAACACTTGGCTCAGAGTCCGGTAAATAGAGGAAAGGAATTTGGCTGAAGGCTTGCCTGTAGAAGACGTGAACGGGGTGTCAGAAGACACGGAGAGTTTGCATAGACATGGGAACACGTGAGTTCGATTTTAAGTAGATTATTTACTAATGAAGTTAGCATTAGTTTTCTGTACCTTTAGAATTAGTTTCTGCGGGGCCCAGTTCCAGTATTCTATAAAATAGCTAAGTCTGTGTTATCTAAGGAGATTCCAACTGGGGAATTAGAATTCGTTTAGTGTCATAGATTAGTGGTAGGAATGTGGATATATTTTATCCATGCTGTTAGTCAATGCTGTAAGAATATAGTATATATATTTCATATATTGAACTGGGCAGAAATTCTATCAGGTACTGAAATGGAGATAGAATGAACTATACGGCAAGATGGCTGCCGAAAACCGGAACGGTTCACCAGGTGTTAGATGGATAATGGAGTTAAGCCTTATTATATTGGGTAAATTTACACGTGGATGACACCAGGTTTAAAATATAAGATGTGCTAGTTTAGTATAATAAAAGATTAATATAATTTTCTTCATTAATGTAAAGATAGTTTAGGTTAAGGTCTTTTTCTTTCTTTGATCCTTAGCCGCCGACCATCAAAGCAGTCAGTGGTCATCACGTCTAGTGGCGTCTTGTAGGGCAACAACAAATTGATTCTACTTTGCTCGGTCGGTGGCCATCCTTCGTACAGTGCCCCAACTCTGGTTCATTCTTTGCATCTCAGCCTCCACAGTCCTCCGCCAGGTTGTTTTTGGTCGGCCTCTCTTTCGTTTTCCTTCAGTGGTCCAAAGCATAGCTGTTCTTGTGATGGCATCGGGGTCTCTTCTGAGGACATGACCAACCCAGCTCCAGCGTCTGCCAGCTATGATGGTGTGCATGTCCTCTTGCTTGCTACGAGTAAGCAGATCTTGGTTAGTGATGGTATTTGGCCAAAAGATTCGGATAATTTTTCTTATGCATGTTGTGTGAAAAGAGGACAATTTCGACATTTCCTTCTCTGTAACTCTCCAGCATTCCGCACCATAGAGAAGCACAGCAAGCACACAGCTCTGATATAATCTTAATTTTGTGCTTGTGCTGTATTGGGAGGACTTCCAGATGTTGTTTAGGCTAAAGAAGGCTGTTCTTGCCTTATTCATTCTGATGTTGATGTCTTTGCCTGCCCCGCCGTCTGGTGTTACTATGCTTCCTAGGTATGTGAAGGTATCTCTCTGTACCAATTGCTGATTCCTTACTGATATGGGCTCAGGGTTGCTCACATTGAGCATCATGACCTCAGACTTCTTTAAATTGATATTCAAGCCCACCTGCTGGCTAAACTTATTAAGTCTATCCGTTTTTTCCTGGATGTGTTGATGTGAATGTGCTAGTAGTGCAATGTCATCTGCATATTCCAGATCTTCCAATGTAGAAAATGTTGTCCATCTTATTCCTCTTGGACTGCCCTCTGTTGTCTGGCGCATCACCCAGTCTATGACTGTTAAAAATAGAGTGGTTGATAAGGGGCATCCCTGTCGTACTCCTGTCTTCACCTCAAAGGTTAGGTTGCTCTGCCCAACACTACACGTAAAGTTGGCATAGAGGCTTTTTATGATTGACACTATGCAGCTTGGAATTCCATAAGCCCTCAGTATTTTCCATAAACTGTCCCTATGTATGCTGTCGAAAGCCTTTTCAAAATCAACAAAATTAATGTAAAGCTGTCTTTGCCATTCTGAGCACTGCTCTATAATGTTCCTGAGAGTGAATATATGATCTACACATCTCCTGTTCTTTCTAAATCCTGCTTGTTCTTTCCTCAGTTTGTGGTCTACTGCCTTTGAAATTCTCTGTATAATTATCCTGCCTAGTATTTTGCTGGGAACTGAGAGAAGAGTGATTCCTCTCCAATTATTGCAGTCTGCAAGATCTCCCTTCTTGGGCAATTTGACAATTATTCCTTTGTTCCACTCTGATGGTGTTGTCCCCGTTTTCCAGACTTGTGCAAATAGTGGTTCTAATAGTTCTGCTGCTAGCTCAGGGTCTGTCTTAAATAGCTCTGCATTTAAGTTATCATGGCCCGGAGCTTTGCCGTTCTTTAACCCTTTGATTGCTGTGATGATTTCTTCTTTGCGTGGAATGTCTGTATTCACATCTAAATCGTTTTCAGCTTCAGGAACATTCAATTGTGTCTCTGGTGGTTCCTTGTTCAGAGTTTCTCTGAAGTGCTCTGCCCATCTTGTTTCCTGTCCCTCTGCTGTCGTGATGAGATTACCTTGCTTATCTCTTACTAATGTAATATTGTTTGCACCTCGTTTTCCGCTGATGAATTTAGTTATTTTGTATACTGTGCTTTGTTCATTTCTCAGTGCTGCCTCCTCTGCCTGTCTTGCAAGATCGTCTAGGAAATTCCTTTTGTTGGCTCGGGTTTGGCGTTTAACTTCCTTGTCCAGCTGACTGTACTGTTCGCTATATAGTTGCTTTAACCTGGGGGACTTCGCTTCTGTTTTCTTTCTTTTCATTTCCTTTCTCATCGTTATGGTGTTTAATGTTTCTGGTGTTATCCAGTCTTGTTTCTTCCTTTCCTGGAATCCCAAGCATGATTTGCTGCTTTCTTTGTATATTGTTGAAATGGTGTTGAAATTCTGGTCTATATCATCAATCAATATCTTTTCCTTACTTTTGGCAAATTGATATCGTTTCTTTATGTCGGCCGCAAAAGCTTTTCTGGTAAGGGAGTCCTTCAATTTGCTGATATCAAACCTTTTCTGTGTAATTACAATTGGTGTAGCCCTTCTTAGTTTCACTTTCAGTTTTGCTACTACTAAATGGTGATCACTTCCCACATCTGCACCTCTTCTTACCTTCACATCTTGTAATGCATGTCTCCATCTACCGTTAACCATGATGTGGTCTATCTGGTTTCTGTCCCGACCATTTGGTGATTCCCATGTTAATTTGTGAATTTCTTTATGTGGGAAGAGTGTTCCTCCAATGACCAGGTTGTTAATGCAACAGAAACTTATTCATTTATCCCCATTTTCGTTTGCTGTTCCGCTGCCGCATTTCCCCATTGTTCTTTCGTTATATGAATTGTGTGTACCAACTTTCGCATTGAGGTCTCCCATTACTATAACAAGATCATATCTAGGTGTGTCTTCCATTTCTTTCTGCAGTTGTTGATAGAATTCATCCTTGACCTCCTCGTCGCTATCATTCGTTGGTGCGTGGCATTGTATTATTGTAGTGTTGGTGAATCTCCCTCTCAATCTTAATCTTATCAGTCTGTTGTTGATGGGTTTCCATTCCAGTAATGTCCTTTCTATTCCTTTCTGTAGAATAATGGCTACGCCTTCATTGTGCTGTCCATCCTCTCTTCCAGAGTAAAGTACTGTTTCTCCTGTTGCTGTTTTAACTTTTCCTGCCCCTGTCCATCTGCTCTCGCTTATCCCTAGAATGTGTAACCTATAGTTTCTCATTTCTGCCGTGACCTGTCTTAGTTTACCTGTCTCGTACATTGTCCTGACATTCCAAAAACCTATTCTTGTATCCTGTTTTGCGGTCAGGACATCCATTTTCATGTCAGTGGCTTCGTTTCGGCTTTCACCACTGACAGTCATACGAGCCACAGACTCCGAATGTCCACCCCGCAGCAAAGTTTGTTCATTTATTGTTGTTTTTAGGTTAAGGTGACTCACGATAATTGGTGATAATTATACTGTGTATTTTTAGTGGGTTACTTTAAGGCGAGAATAGGTACATCTGATAGAATATAGTTTATGTACATAGTTTTCGTGTCAGATTTCTTGTGAGCATAATGCCTCTGCTTTATTCGTAAGGTACTTTAAGACATAAGCGTGGGAGCCGCGCTAGTGTAATGGCTACGGCGTTGTACTGGCGACCAAGTTTTCATTGTTCAAACCCGGGCGTCAGCGTTTGAAGGAATGTTTACGACCGGAAATTTGACTGAATAACCTGAACGGCTCCTGCACATAAATCCCATGTGGATGGGAAGGAGCGAAGCTCCTGACCGGGTTGGAAGGAAAGTCCACTGACCCCGCAGCCTCGCAATGACATGTCATTGGGCCAAAAGAGCTGGAAAGCTCAAGTGCCGCTGGTTAGAGAAAAAAATAGACATAAGCGTTTCTCTGTTTCCTCCTTGCGGAGAATGGAGACACCAATGTGGCTGGCGTTCACCAGAGGCCTGCACGAAGCATTTATATGCTATTGCAGTGGTTGTTTCTGTAACAATGCGTTTCCTATGATGAGATTCCCAGTCTTATCAGTCGTCATATACGACACGCTTGTTGCCAGTCTCACCAGTCGTCACATACGACATACTTCAGAATGCTGGAACGAATATTGATGTTAATCGGTTGTGAGGTGGTAGTTTATTCTCATTAAGGAAAGTATTGGTTGTACATAGCGTTTAATTCTGTTTTATGCCCATTTTAATATTATTTAATTATTGTCATGGAATGGAAGAGTGTAGTATGGTTTATGAGAGCACGAGGTTTCAATTGGAAATATAATTATTTCTCTTCTCGTTCCTTATAGAGCATGGAGCCACCAATGTGGCTGGCCTCCGCATGAAGCCCGCACAAAGCATTCATATGGTCTTGCAGCAGTGACGTCGGTAGCAATCTGTGTTACATGGTGAGATTGCCAGCCTCATGCACAACACCACACTAGTACAGCAGTGGGTGTGTGTATAATAGTGGGATGTTTCAGGTGGCGTGGAAGAACGGAATGTTTGGCAGGTGAAAGTATGGTGATTCTCATTATTTAATTATGATGATTTTAACTATTTAGTGCTTTATTTGCATTTCAGGCTAGCACATGAGCACTGGCTGGGTATTTGTTGTTTAATATTCGGTTGTTTGTTTATTTACTCTTTGTCACTGACTGGGTTGTAAACCGTCAATAAATTACAACCCCTGCTTTAGAATCAAGAGTTTTTTGTTGTACGAGTCTCTTGCGAGTGTGAATTGGCCGCAAGGCAATAACGTAATCACATATCACAACACACATCATTCCTCGCCCCACCTTATCACACATATATACAGAGCTAATCATATTAATAATATTTTGCTGAATTACCTTCTGCTGGGGGCTCATTAAACACGAGTCTGTTGTCACATCGTGACAAAAATGCCTATCTCACAGAAGTGGGCGATGGATACAAATTTTACAAGACCTGAAAAAACTCAGTTCTTTTGTAATTGCCATCTTAAAATGCATGTGAGACACACTAAAATAGGAGCATAACTCTCCTATTTATATGACTGCCAACAGTAATCTTGAGGAAAGGTTTTTGCCTTTGAAAAACTCATTCGTTTACTCGAACTGTCAGGCCATTCGTGGAATACTACGGCAGATCAAAGGAGACAATCCCGCAATAAGCCGTTTAAAGACTCGAGCTCCCTTGACATGAGACGGTTCCTGCCGGAGCATGGGGCCGAAACTTTTGAGTAAGTGGCAATCTTCTCAGAAAGATACCAAAGCTCACAGGCAGAAGTTAAGTCAATCAAAAAGCGCTTACATGATAAATACCCTAAATAACACGACGTCCCCTTAACGGATAATCTATCTACGCCTGCTGCAGTACACAAATTGACACAACCATATCAGCAAGATAACAATAAGCAGAAATCTACAGGCTCACAAAGCAATTAACCAAAAAGAACTGGGAAGCGAATATGTAAATGGTGCCGACAGGAGACGCCTTTCACTTAGGACTGTAGGAGGCTGAAAAGAGGCCCGTACAATGTTGCATGCGTGCTAACGAGGTCGACAGGAAATCATAACCTTACAATATGCCAACAAATCCCTCATTTTCCTCCTACCAAGGACCTTGTTACTATTAATCAATAGAGAGTATATTGTCTCTAAGATTAAGGGCTCAAATATGAAACTCTTATATCGCCATTTTGAAATATAGGGACCTCTCAAGAATATCACGTTTATGGAACTTCCCGTGGCGTTAGTAGAAGTTTCTACTTGGTATAATAAAGGAATGACTTACGCTGATGTACTAGATGATCTCATATTAGGGAGGAAATATGTTTTCCTAGGACACCCCAAACAGGACCCCAGGATGACTCCAGAAAAAGTGTGACAGTGAGGCTTGTTACTCCAGCATTATTCGTGCCAATGAGATACGGTCATACGTTTAGTTGGACCAATCAAAATCATTGACGGTAACAAAGACTCACAACACCGTCGAGCTAACTAAAAGTTAACATTATGATTAGGGCAGTTCCATCTAGACGACCTCGGTGTTACAGACTAATTGACAACCTTTGACACCAGTTTATAGTAAGGCTCTAAGTGCTTAGGATGACCAAGATGTTGTGTGCGTATTCTGATCTTAGAATGTCAAAGTCCGTCGTGTTCATATATATATTTTACAGGATTCCGTTGGGCACTACGTTAGTATCGATATTGTCTCTAGTAACCCGTGTGATGCGTTGATACTGGAACATGCTTCATATTAAACTTATAAGTATTGACTGACCTGTCTGTTCTTGCCTTCTTAATATCAGCAGTGTGAGATGCAGCTTGCTTAGGCAATTAAGTGTCACTGGTCATTATGATTGAATCAAACAGTATGGAATTCAACTCAGAATACGGCATTTGATAAGACCAATATTTGACGACTTAAACATGTTTAATTAACACTCTCATGTCATGGGCAGACACAACTATTTAAAGACATAGTTCATAAAACACAGTTCCATGTATGTGTCGAATGAGTTCTTATTCTTCATTAAAGCATATGTTCACTAATATATAGTTCTGTATAATGGTCAGTTCCTTTTGGGCCAACATCCCGTGGCATAAATTCATAGGCTAACTAGGCTTACTCCCGTTGCTAGTTTAATAATAGCCCTTTTCCCACTAGACTTACTTACACTGCTAGTTTTGAAATATCCTTCTTACGCTAGGCTTACGTCTGCTGCTAGTCGTCTAATATCCTTGTTACACTAGGCTTACATCTGCCGCTAGCTATATAATATTCGGTGTACACTAGTCTTACTCCTACTGCTAGTTACGAATGTTCATTTGGCATCCAATGCCAGGCTAATCTGCCATAATTACAAACTGCGTTAATAACTATACGACTTACGTTTAATCCAAGAACACACTGCTAAATTGGCTTCCCAGCCACACATATAAATTCAGTGGACAATGCCACGCAATCCTCAGTGGTTATACCACACATATCATAGTGGCTAGGCCACACTTGTAAAAACACGCTGCCGCTAGGGTCAAAACCCACGATTCGAATGACGTTACTAAGTCCTACGCGTAATGCATAGAGATATGCATTCTATGTCGTTAATATTCATTTGCGGTGTTCCATGGTGCACCCATTCGAGTCGGCCAAACTCAAATGCCTGCACACATGCAACAATCCCGACATCATCGATCATTAATATATTCACTCATTTGAGGTGTTCCATGATACAGCCATTCGGGTCGACGTCAAATCCAAATGCCTGTAAACATGAACCAATCCTCAACATCATCCCCCTCACTCCCAAACGTGACACTTGTGGCACGTGTGATAGTGGTGGAGAAGACGTACGTCTCTACTATATACGTATTAATATTATATGAGTATTAGTACTATCAATCTATGATTATAATAATCATTAAATACGAACAATAAAATTTATAACAATAAGTACTAGCAATACTTGAAGTGGTAACTAAAGAGTTAATCCATTTTTTTCTCAGAGAAATTGCGCGATAGTAAATCCGCTAAGTTATTGTCCGATCCAGCGATAGGCAGAATCGTAAACGAAAATTCCTGAAGTAGTAAGTACCATCTGTGAATTCTCGAATTCCGCATAGTTCTGGATGTAATGTACGTAAGAGGGCTGTGGTCTGTCATGATATAGAATTGCGTGCCTATGAGGTATCGTGACAACTTCTCGAGGCACCACACCACCGACAGGAGCTCACGTTCACCTGTCGCATACTTCTGTTCAGCTGAGGTCAGTTTTCTTGACACGAAGAAACACGGATGGAGTGTTCCTTTGTAGCTTTGCAACAAACAGCCACCAATCCCATAACTGGATGCATCTGATTGAAGTGTGAATGGAATGTGTATATTTGGTAACAACAAAATAGGTTTATTAGAAAATAATTTCTTAATAGTTACCAAAGCGCTTTCGCAAACTGGTTCCCAATTTATCTTATTAGGACTACCTTTGGCCAGCAGTGCGGACAAAGGTGCAGATAGTTGTGCGAAATGCGGGATGAATTTATGATAATAGTTAATTAAGCCTAAAATGCTTCTAACCTGCTTCTTAGTCGAAGGGGTAGAAATATCAAGAATTCTTTTGACTGTATTGTCATCAGGATATAGTATGTGGTTACCTATACGGTGACCAAGAAAAGAGATTTTCTGACAACCTATTTGAACCTTTGAAGGTCGCACAGTCAAACCGTGTTTACGTAAGGTATGGAGAAGAGAAGTTAAACCATCAATGTGGTCTTCCCAAGAGTCATGAAATAAGCAGATGTCATCGATGTACGTGATGACATCTTTCCGATCGCCAAGAAGACGGCGCATCATGCGCACAAACGTCGCAGGCGCATTTACTAAACCAAAACACATATAATTCCATTGGAATAGACCAAATGGAGTTGTGAAGGCTGTGTATGGCTTAGCATGTTCGGCAAGTGGAATTTGCCAATAGCCTTTAGAAAGATCTAATTTACTAAAGAAAGTAGCATTAGATACGTGTGATAGAAGATCATCTAATAGATGCATTGGTTCGGCGTCTGTAACTGTAATTCTGTTCAGTCGCCTAAAATCAATGCATATACGTAAGGAATCATCCTTTTTCTTAACAATCACCATTGGGAATGCATATGGTGATTCCGAAGGAGATATAACACCTAAACGTATCATCTCTTTTAACTCTTTCTCTACCTTATCTTTGTGGTGTAAAGAAATAGGATAAGGTCTTAGTTTAATAGGCTGATAGTCAGTGAGGATAATGTCATGGGAAATAAGTGATGTATGACCAGGAAGATCAGTCAGAACATCATCAAAAGAGATAAGAAATTCCCGAACTTGACATTGTTGTGAAGAAGATAACGACGATGAAATAGTTACATCCTTCCAAGACTCTGATGATTGTAAGGAAGGTAATTGAATAGTGTAAAGGAATAGATGACGTAGTATCTTCCTCATGAACAACTGCAAAAGAAGCAGCATGATGTGAAGAATCACTAATAGAGTTAATGACAGGAATTAACTCCTGTGGTCTTTCTACTGCTAATTTTAGCATGTTGACATGAAAGGTTTTGATTCTTCCTCTAATGTTCACAGCATAATCAACATCTGTGACTTGTCTGATAATATCAAATGGACCTTGCCATGATATTAATAATTTGTTGTCATTATGTGGCAATAACAACCAAACCTTTTCACCTGGTTTAAAGAATCTTAAAGTTCTTTTTTGATTATGTAATAACCTTGATCTTTGAGTAGCAGTTTTGATACTGTTAGATGCATAAGTGCACGCATCGATGATTCGCTGTCGGAGATCAATAACTAACTCATAGCTGTTTCGAGTGGATGTATCCCCTGATGCTCCAACTAACAAATCCTTCAGTATCATCATTGGTCCGCGAGGATTCGATCCATAGACCAATTCGAATGGAGAAAAGCCAGTGCTTTCTTGGGGTACTTCTCGAAAAGCGAACAATGCTGCCGGAAGTAAACGGTCCCATTCACGCGGGCACTCTTCAGTGATCTTAGCCAGTATCTGTTTAAGCGTCCCATTATAGCGCTCACACACACCGTTCGATTGAGGCCTATACGCACTACAAAACGAATGGTGCACAGATAACATGGACTCTAGATCTCTCATAATATTGGACGTAAATTGTGATCCTTGATCTGACAAAATGTCCTCTGGAAAACCGATACGACAGAATATGGACAATAATGCATCAGAAACAGATGC
Organism: Oreohelix idahoensis; assembly: GCA_024509875.1. Classification (NCBI taxonomy): domain Eukaryota; kingdom Metazoa; phylum Mollusca; class Gastropoda; order Stylommatophora; family Oreohelicidae; genus Oreohelix; species Oreohelix idahoensis. The sequence goes on from JAMPIV010009615.1 coordinate 339,525, forward strand.
AGTCGTGATGGTTTTAAAGGTATGGCTTCTGGTCAACGCGTGCAAAGATCTACGCAAGTTAAAATATAACGAAATCCATTATTTGAAGTAATTGACAAAGGACCCACTATATCTATTGCGATCTTTTTGAATGGTCTTTCATGCACGTCCGTAATTTGTAAGGGTGCCATATGGAATCTGCCCTTACGTGCTCTACCTTGGCATGTTGTACAAGATCTGCAGTACAACTTGGTATCCCTGTTAACCCCAGGCCAATAAAATTGTGACGTAATACGAAACAATGTTCTTTTGATCCCCATATTACCTGCCATAGGGGAGTCATGGCCTGTTTGTAGGACCAATGGTCTGTATTCCTTAGGAACTACTACTTGATGTATGATCGTTTTGCCATTGTCAAAGTATCTAGTAAGTATAGATTTATTTATTTTAAACCAATGTTTAGTTGATCCTGTGTGTTTAGTAGTTTTTTGGTTTGTTAGGATAAATAAACCTTGTAATGTTGGATCATTTTTCTGTTTTTCTGCAAAAACAGAAGGTGTTACAGTACTAATAGGTGACATAATTGTATCTATGACTGGAGTAGGTGGTGTAGCCATGTCCGTAGCTAACTGTTGTGCCCTAGTTACAACAGCATTCGCCACCTGTGGGTGAGATTCAACCCACATTGCAATCTCCTCAGGAGTGCAATCTTTAACTCCAGGTATGTTACCAACAATTATCTCAGCTATTGGCGCCTTCAACCCGCAGGCATACACAGTGCCTGTGTAGAACGGCGTATCAATGTATACTCGTGCCACAGGGAAACTTTCTACATTCCCTCCAAAAGTGACACACTTGACGGATTTGCCTGTAAAAGCAGAAGGCTCGATAAGCGAGTGCTTAATCCCGATGGTTGAACATCCGGAATCCCTCAAAACATGGACTGTTTTTCCGTTTAATATTCCTGGATGGAATGTGAGATAACCCATATTCACACATGCGGACATTGTAGGCATAATATGACCACAATTAAGTTTCTTTGTAGCCTTAACTATGTGTTGCGATTGACACTCAAAACATGAATCATTTATCACCATACATGCATTAGCATGATCATTGTCAACATTATCTTTGTCCCTCTTGACAGTGCAATTATTTGCATGTCTATGTTTACTTTTGTCTCTCGAGGGAGGTCTGACTTGACCTTTATTCTTACTGACCGACTTTTTCTTATAATAATCAAAATCAGAGGAATTATCATTCCTGTAATCTCTACCATATGATGATCTTTGTTTTTGGTACACTTTCTGATGTGAATCATCATAATCCCTGCCTTTGTGATACCCACGATCATGGGGTGAGTACCCTCTATAGCCTCTTCGATACTAATTTGAAGGAGAGCGATGACGCCGAAAGTTATAAAACCCTCTCTCAGACTGATGACAATCTGAACGATAACGTCCATCAACGCTCTTCGATCGAGGTCTGTGATCGTACGATCTGTGATCGTGGTGTGCTGCGCACGCAGACAAAGGATCTCGAATAGAAGATCTATGAATATCTTTATTCGGATGTGCGATTACATATTGTCTCCCGAGTTTTTCATATTCATCAATATTATTAGGATGTCTTTCCTGTAAAAATGATTCCAATTCGCTACTACATGCAGTTAAAACCTTATCTCGTAGCATGAGATCAATGACACCTTCATAAGTTTTATTAATACCAGAGAGATCAATCCACCTGCTACAAAAATGTTTAATTAATGCAATGAATTCGCCAAAATCTGCATCTTTACTTGGCTTAGCAGTATGAAAACGATCCCTAAATCCAGACTCAGTTAACTGGAAACGTCTTAGTAGTACCTCTTTTACGACATCGAAATCGTTTCTACTCTTTTCATCCAGACTCATGAAACATTTAAGTGAGTCACCAGTCAAAAAATCAAGTAAAAGACTGCTCCATCTTTCTTTTGGTATATTCAAGGCGGTGACTTTTATGATGAACCTAGATGAAAAAGAATCAATGCAATCAAGAGATTGATCAAAATTAGGCATTTTTAACTTCGGGTAGAAAACATTCGTACCCGCTGATGTCTTAGCCTGCTCAGACTGCACTTTAGCCAATTCCAACGCTTTTTCCTTTTCTGCATGAAGTCTTAATGACTCAATCTCCATGGCATTTTTATGAGCCTGATCTAGTTGAAGAAGTTCCATTCTTCTTAACTCCATTTCTTTATCCTTTTGAGCTATTTCTTTTTCCATTTTCTCCCTTTCATGGGCCATTTCTTTCTCCTTAAGTTCTCTTTCTTTATCTTTTTGCTCTCTGTCTTTCTCTTGTTGAGCCATTTCTTTTTCCATTTTCTCCTTTTCATGGGACAATTCTAACCTCCTAAGTTCTTCTGCTCGTTTAATAGCCTCGCGTTGTTCAATCCTTTCCAGACGCGATAAATGTTCTTCAAATTTGGTCTCCGCATAAATTTGAAGTTCAGATCCTGATTTACCCAAACTCTTTCCACTGTTGATAAAGTCTTCTAGTGTCGACATCTTTATAAGTTTGCGAATACCTTCAAATAATAGCTACTATATACTAAGATATAGAACTCAATATGTTATGTACATGTGTTAATCAATAACAAACAATCTGCAAGTACAAGAGACAAGAACGATGAAAAACAATTAAATGAATTACAATGAAATGATATATCAGTTATCCGACAAAAATTTACGATTATAAAGTAACTAAGGTAGACTTATACGTATTAATTAGCAAAGGAAAGTAAAGAATTAACATTACAAAGAAGATAACGAGACAAGTCGTCTCCAACTAACATGTAGACAGAGGAGTTTTAGATAACACACGAAAACAATAGTAAACAATACCGAAATTAGGCTATGCAAATAAAGATGACATGTTTACGTGACGTAAAAGCTAAGTACACACAAGTATGGTTATATTGCGAACTGAGGCTTCAGTGAATTTATATCCTGACTCTAAAAGTCAGATCCTCAGTCAGCTAATATAAGCATGAGAACCTAATAGACGTTAACATTCACTGAATTTTTCCAAAGAAAATTCCAGTCAATATCAAACCCTTTCCAGCCTTCTCAACGAATAAACGAATAAACAGATAGATATGGATGGGGCACAGAAAATGATAAGTATGAAAGTAAGCAAAGAAACGAGAAACCTGCAGACCACAGTTAGTACAAGGACAGTATGAAAGTGCTCAAGCGCTTCGATAAAATTAAGAACTTATCTTTTTATCTGTCCTGTTTATCCTGAGAAATACATTAGTGCATGTAATTCCAAGCTTCAGTTCCACTCAAGTCCAGACAGCTGATGACCATTGATAAAAGACCTTGAACTTGGTAGTATGATCGTTTGAGAGATTCAACCGTTTTCAAACGCTGGTTACCTATCTGCGTAATGATCTGCGTTGCAGCTGTTGATGTTGTAGATGAAAACACTCTTCTTCCAACGATTCAGATACTTGAAGTTGATGAATATCGTTCCTTTGAAATGGTTCAGCTTCTTGTAGTAGGTGAAGATAGGATTCTCTCAGAATGTGTTGTCTGCTAGTGATGACTGCATCGATACTGTGACGTCCTCAACTGACATGCGCGCCAGAGTTGCCGGTTTGTCTTGAATGAATATTCTCGCTATAAAAGTTTATCGTTAGTTCAACTCACTTTCGATACTTTATGGGGGGCTGTGGTCCTACGAAATCCAAACGCTTCCTGACACCAGAATTGTGTTACGGACTAATTGACAACCTTTGACACCAGTTTATAGTAAGGCTCTAAGTGCTTAGGATGACCAAGATGTTGTGTGCGTATTCTGATCTTAGAATGTCAAAGTCCGTCGGGTTCATATATATTTTACAGGATTCCGTTGGGCACTACGTTAGTATCGATATTGTCTCTAGTAACCCGTGTGATGCGTTGATACTGAAACATGCTTCATATTAAACTTATAAGTATTGACTGACCTGTCTATTCTTGCCTTCTTAATATCAGCAGTGTGAGATGCAGCGTGTTTAGGCAATTAAGTGTCACTGGTCATTATGATTGAATCAAACAGTGTGGAATTCAACTCAGAATACGGTATTTAATAAGACCAGTATTTGACGACTTAAACATGTTTAATTAACACTCTCATTTCATGGGTAGACACAACTATTTAAAGACATAGTTCATAATCACAGTTCATGTACGTGTTGCCTGAGTTCTTATTCTTCATTAAAGCATATGTTCACTAATATATAGTTCTGTATAATGGTCAGTTCCTTTTGGGCCAACATCCCGTGGCATAAATTCATAGGCTAACTAGACTTACTCCTGTTGCTAGTTTAATAATAGCCCTTTTCCCACTAGACTTACTTACACTGCTAGTTTTGAAATATCCTTCTTACGCTAGGCTTACGTCTGCTGCTAGTCGTCTAATATCCTTGTTACACTAGGCTTACATCTGCCGCTAGCTATATAATATTCGGTGTACACTAGTCTTACTCCTACTGCTGCTAGTTACGAATGTTCATTTGGCATCCAATGCCAGGCTAATCTGCCATAATTACAAACTGCGTTAATAACTATACGACTTACGTTTAATCCAAGAACACACTGCTAAATTGGCTTCCCAGCCACACATATAAATTCAGTGGACAATGCCACGCAATCCTCAGTGGTTATACCACACATATCATAGTGGCTAGGCCACATTTGTAAAAACACGCTGCCGCTAGGGTCAAAACCCACGATTCGAATGACGTTACTAAGTCCTACGCGTAATGCATAGAGATATGCATTCTATGTCGTTAATATTCATTTGCGGTGTTCCATGGTGCACCCATTCGAGTCGGCCAAACTCAAATGCCTGCACACATGCAACAATCCCGACATCATCGATCATTAATATATTCACTCATTTGAGGTGTTCCATGATACAGCCATTCGGATCGACGTCAAATCCAAATGCCTGTAAACATGAACCAATCCTCAACACTCGGGGAAGGTTGTTTTTGTACTTGTGAGCTGATGAGAAGCCATGTTTGAGCTGTCTTAATTTTCGAGGAACCACAAAGACATGTTCAAAGTTGAAGTTCTTAAAGTATTTCAGAAAGAAGCATATGGTGTGTAAACTTTAATGATATCATTTTTTTCACAACAGAATATAAGCGGTAGATATATTTCAGTACTAGGAGGAAAGACTATGTATAGTACTTGTAAGTACAAGTCTAGATTTGAATTTTGTCCCCAGATAATATTGATTTGTACTAGGAAGGGAACCAAGAAAACAGTCACAGATGTATTTGAGGGCTCATCATCTGAAGAAAATAGTAACTTTAAATATTGAGGATAAAAAACGCAACTACTTGTACTGAAAAGTTTGAAGAAACAAAGGGAAAGAAAGGTCAAAGTGACCTAGATCGTGAGTTGCACGAGATTCTTGGGTACTCACACAATTACGAAGGAAGAAAAGTAAATACGGACACTTATAGTAAACTACCTTCACAACAAAGAATATTGATTTGATTTTCAGCTGCATTTGTTTATTTATGTACTTTGTAAACAAACCTTGTTATATAACTCAGCCGAGTTATGCAGATTGGTCGAATGAATTGAATGAAAAATTACAACACAGTTAGAAGTACACCACTATATCACCTTAACAACATCTATCGAGAGAAGAACGAACTTGATACATTTCCACAAGAATTAACAACTCTAGCGGGAAGCTAGTAATCGGACTTAATGGACGATTGAAAGAAAGGAGATATGATAACTAAGTAACTAATATTGAAATGATTGACACAGTGAAGTACACTTTCACATATTGACAAATTGGTACTGTGCCCAGCTCACTGGCACATAATATAATCAGGACCGTACCCTGTCACACAAGAGAGAACACAAGGCAGGCACAGGCCACTCCTAAATACTCCTCTCTAACTAGCCAGAACAATCGGAGCTGAAGAAGGCTCAAAGGGATGATAAAACCCTACAGCCTTGTCTAGGAGTGCTGCATACCCGCTACTCTCTAGTGAGCATTTTATGCGGAGGCTGATTTGGTATACAGATAGGGCCGGGAGCAGACGACATTTGTCCCAGTCACTTATCGAGCTCGCGTTATGCAACAAGGGCATACACCCATCGAGGAGGAAGAGCCTGTATTTGGCTAATCTACTTCGAAAATTTTAGCCAGGCATGCAACGAGACATTGGACGACATGTAAAAAATTGCTCGGAATGCCATGATAACCCAGTATACGTTATCTACGAGGATGGAAAAGGGCAGGGTAGACCCCCCCCCCCCCCCACGCAAGAGAGGGGCCCAGACCTCTAATCGACACTTATCTTGAGCGCAGCAGAGCAGAAAAAGGTACAGGATGAGTGTGTCACATTAGTGCCCTGCTTTGAGAAGCTGCATACACCACAATCCCCTACCTCTTCGGGCAGCATGCACAAACGGGAGCAACGAAGCGTAACATCATCTCGCATTACTTCTGGATAGGTATGCGCACAGACATACGTAAGTTCGTGCAGTCTTGCTACCAGTACCAGCAGGGACTCCTAGTCATCCAAAAAATCTCACATCGGAAGGGAGGAAACCAGCAAGACAGAACCTCCCCCCGCCAACGAAATGGAAACAAAGATCCTATCCTCGGTGAATTATATTGGAGCGCATGGAAGAACCCAGAGGAAGGCGAAGGCAAGAAAAAACAAACGTTCTCATCTTTAATATTGGAAGAATATTTTATAATCATTCACCCTTCAGGCTCCCTTTATAGGAATACAATCATCCTATTCTATTTATTCTACTGCCAAGAGCAATTCTTTAGTTAAAGTTCCCTACCTTTCTAAATGTATCTTCTTCTTTGATCCTTAGCCGCCGACCGTCAAAGCAGTCAGTGGCCATCACGCCTAGTGGCGTCTTGTAGGGCAACAACAAATTGATTCCACTTTGCTCGGTCGGTGGCCATCCTTCGTACAGTGCCCCAACTCTGGTTCATTCTTTGCATCTCAGCCTCCATAGTCCTCCGCCAGGTTGTTTTTGGTCGGCCTCTTTTTCTTTTTTCTTCAGGGGTCCAAAGCATAGCTGTTCTTGTGATGGCATCGGGATCTCTTCTGAGGACATGACCAACCCAGTTCCAGCGTCTGCCAGCTAATTCTAAATGTATCCTTTACTTCAAATCTCTGGTCAAAATTCGTGGACCACTATGACAGATTAAGGGAGGTTACGCCACAATGAGTAAGTTGCCAGCCTCATGCACAAAATCATAATAGTCGCATTGTACCTCATGCCTGATTGTGCAGTAGCCCTTTTCATTCTTTGTCTCCTCAGAGACCCCTGGAAACTACACGGGGCATGTCAACCTTGTCAATAAGAGCTGCCGCTCAATGACAGTGGATCAAAGTCATGTCAACTTTGTCACTAAGAGCTGGCGCTCAGTGACAGTGGATCAAAGTCATGTCAACATTGTCACTAATAGCTGGCGCTCAGTGACAGTGGATCAAAGTCATGTCAACATTGTCACTAAGAGCTGGCGCTCAGTGACAATGGATCAAAGTCATGTCAACGTTGTCACCAAGAGCTGACGCTCAATGACTGTGGATCAAAGTCATGTCAACATTGTCATCAAGAGCTGGCGCTCAGTGACAATGGATCAAAGTCATGTCAACCTTGTCACCAAGAGCTGGCGCTCAGTGACAGTGGATCAAAGTCATGTCAACGTTGTCACCAATAGCTGGCGCTCAATGACAGTGGATCAAAGTCATGTCAACCTTGTCATCAAGAGCTGGCGTTCAATGACAGTGGATCAAAGTCATGTCAACATTGTCACTAAGAGCTGGCGCTCAGTGACAGTGGATCAGTCATGTCAACCTTGTCACCAAGAGCTGGCGCTCAGTGACAGTGGATCAAAGTCATGTCAACATTGTCACTAAGAGCTGACGCTCAATGACAGTTGATCAAAGTCACGTGAACATTAAACCATTCCCTAATTATATTTGGATAATTATTTGGAGAGGCGTTCAAATATGACCGAGGTATTTCGTGAATCACCAAAAGTAGACAAAACTCCTAACACAAAAACACTTGCAGTTCGTTAGTAGGTTTGGGACCAGATAATTCAGGTGAACCGAATTATGTTATAAACTAGTAATAACCCGTCAAAATTGACAGGTTTCTAATTGCAACCATCTTATTATTTTGATCCATAATAATAAGTCTGCAATACTTTAAATTAAAATTTTGTCTTGAAGAAACAATCGAAAACGTACATTTTAAGGTTATTTTTAAGAAAATGGTGCGTTAAATCCGTTTCCCGAATGCACACCGTCATTTGCGCACTTTTCTATTTTCGGGAGAGTACATATAAGGGAAACAATACAATTATTGTCTAACTGTCAACCACACTTGCACCCCTTAGCTGTGGTTGAAAGTTAATGCACTCTCTCGAAAATAGAAAAATGCACAAATGACGGTGTGCTTGATGTGACTGACCGACCGACGTACTTACGACGGGAATTATGGCATTATTTAAAAATAATATATATAGTATCGATGACTTACTTGGATATGCGAATGCATTAAATGTAGCTAGCTACAGAGTGGGAATGCCAATAAATTTATTCATTTTCGCTCTGGATGGCAAAGCCAATACTGTGGTTATCAAGAAACTAATCAATAATAACCATGCTGTAATAAGAAAAGTAGCAAAGCAATAAGTACAAATGAAACAACGTTATAAACCATTTGAATTATAATCTATGTGAATGACAAGAGCAAACAATATGAATTAATTAAAATATAATAGTTTGACTTCAGCAGTTTTAAAAATAAAGGAAAAACTAGTAACTGGTGATATTTTTAAAAAAAACATACACATTTAGAAGTGGTAATTAACTCTTGTACGTTGGGATATAAACGATTGGAAAGCATGGGCTAGTAAGCGAATGGCTCAGTTGAATATATTATCTAATGGTTGGCAGCTTAAGCTAGTTATAACCCATCAGGGGTCAAAAAGATATTTTTCCATTAATTGGGGGGAGGGGGGCTGAGAATGCTTTCGTTTACTCAATCTAGTCTTCTATCTAAACTCCTCATAGGCCGGTCCCAATCCCGGCTGAAAAAGGAGGAGGGCGGCCTGCATGGAGGCCGTAAGGAGGCAACCCCTCCACCATGCAAAGGCACAACAGGCCAATCACCTGTTAGCTTTAAAACATGATTACGAGAACTACAAGAGAGAACACCGGACTGATTCTAAAGGCGACGAACTGGAAAGGACTACGGACTACGACTTATGGAACATGGAACACAAGAAGTATAAATGGGAAAGAAGAGGAGCTGGTGGAAGAGATGAGGAAAGCAAAATTAGAAATCCTGGCTATAACGGAAACAAAGAAGAAGGGACAAGGAGTCATGGATCTCGATGGCAACACGCTGCTCTACAGTGGTGTACCCACGTCTGAAAGAGCTAAAGAGGGCGTGGGTTCCATGGTGACCAAAAACCAGAAAGATAGTATCAAGGGATGGAACTTTGTCACCAAGAGCTGGCGCTCAATGACAGTGGATCAAAGTCACGTGAACATTAAACCATTCCCTAATTATATTTGGATAATTATTTGGACAGGCGATCAAATATGACCGAGGTATTTGAAATTATGGTTGTAAAACTAAAAGAAGGAGAAACCATAGTCAACCTGGACATAGTGTATGGGCCAAATGAGGATGAGAGAGCAGAGGTCAAGGAGGAATTCTTCGAACTGCTTCAAAGGACAGTGGATGACTGCCTAGATGAAATTATCATGCTCGGAGATTTCAATGCCAGAGTTGGAAATGACCATGCTAGATGGGGAGGAGTTATTGGAAGATATGGATAAGATACTCTCAATGACAATGGAAAGCGATTCCTTAGATTCTGCAGTGAGCAGAATCTGATCATTACAAACACAAAGTTCCCCCATAAGCGCATACATGCATACACTAGATGTAAACCAACAAAGAATGAGAAGTCAGTGATCGACTAAGACATTGTTAAGAGGAGCTCATTAAAATATGTCCGGGATGCTAGAGTCTGGAGGGGACCAGAGATTGGAAGTGATCACTACCTGCTAACAATCAAAAGAACAACTGAAAGAGTTGCTCAGCCTAGGAACTGCCCAACATCACGCAAGAAACCAAGTAAAGAAACGGGAGAAATCAGCATTAAGACCTACAAGCTGAGAGAGCCAGAAATTAAGACCAGATATCAGGGGCTTATTTCTACAGCGGTGAGAAACAAAGAGGAACAACCTGATGACTTGGAAACCCTCTGGCTTAAATTCAAGGACATCATAAAGACAGCTGCTGCAGAAGCATGTGGTGAAGTCCGACTTGGGAACAAGAGAAAGAGGACACCTTGGTGGACAGAGGAAGTCAAAGAGAAAATAAGACAAAAGAAAATGGCATGGAAACAATACTTAGGAGCTAAAAACACAGCAGGACAAATAGAGAAATATAGAGAATATGTGATACTCAGAACAGAAGCAAAGAACAAGGTGCTAGCAGCAAAACAGACGTCCTGGGAAGAATTTAAAGAAAAGCTAGATAAAGGTGCGCAAGAAAACCAGAAATTGTTCTATAAGACCCTAACGAACATGAGGAAGGAATGTGATAAAGCACATTGATACAGCGATAAAATTACTAATTATAAGTATAAAAGTTAAAATAATATGAGTAGAACTAGAAATAGTAAAGTTGTAACGCGTCTTCTTTCCCCGCGCCAGTCACCGCATTGAGAATAGAACGTAATGTGAAACCTTATTGCCGCGCTAGTGGTATTGGATTTTATAACTCGCCCGTCAAAGGTTAACGGTAAAAATTTTGAAAACGACAAGCTTAGTTGTTCCAAGACAGATAGTAAGAATAAAACAGGGGAGGCATAAACGAACGCATAAAAGTGAGAGAGAGAGAGCGAACACATGCCACAAATTGTCAAGCGTTAGATTCCTGAACTAGCTACTCAGGACGACAGTGCGAGACGATACAGTTAGCATGTGTTCGAAAACGTTGTGGCAAGCTTTGTAGAATGTAAAAATACCCCGCAAAGTCCAATACTTCTTCTAACTATAGGCACACAGTGGGAATATTTGTTCGTTCTATGGGCATGCAGAGGGACTAATATAAACACACACGCCTCGCTCTGTCTGCAAATTGGTACATTTTGTGACGTCACCAACTTGTTGTTGCTTCAGTTTGAACTACGCGCGAATCGGGAAAGAGATGGCGTGTTTAGGCAATAATGGAAATTGAAAACTACTATGGAAATTTATGAAATTCTTTATTAATATGTTTAGGATCATAAAAGTTAGCTAGTTTAAGAGCTTATCTTCTCCTGATAAATAATATGTTTTAAAATACAAAATTCCCCAGTAGATAAGAAAGTTATTGACTAAAGACTGTATTGGTTATGACAGACAGACCAACACATGCTCGTCTTGACTTTCACTAACGTTGACTTTGACGCGTCCTTGAAAAGGCAGGAAAAGGGTACATGTATTATATTGGATTTTATTGGTAGACAAGGGGAGAGAAATTATGGGATGGCTTGACAATAAATATATTTTAGCAGGGGAAATCTAAGAATGAGTGAGGAGAAAACTTGTTATGTCCAAAAATCAAGTCTGTTTTTGCTTTTATTTTCAAAATTCAAATTGAAAAGCTTGGTCTTCCGATCTGATTGGGCAACGCATTTTATATTATGGAAAACTTAGTTAGGTTTTTGCCATTTTGTAGAAAGCTGTCCCTGAAGCAGGTCGATGTGATCCTAGACGTTTGACTTTTAATTGTAACTAAAACTAAAAAGTATTTGTCATAGTCTAGCCAGCAGCAAAGCTGAATTTGTGCCATCCATCGCACCTATGCTTATTTCATTGAATTCTGGTAAGAATAATATCTATATTATTATGTAATATGTGCAAAGGCAAAAAGTGGGAAAGTGTATGACATGCCTAAAGAGACAGTTTGGGTATATCTATTTGATTTATGTTTTGAATATTGCATTGTTGTTATTAAAAATTATTATAAGACTAAAGTAGAATAGCAAGCCTCTGTGTTCACTGAACACTATTGATTGCCTGGAGCGTTTATATTGTGTAATAGAAGAAAATTATATGCATATAAGGAGATGTACATACTCCTATTAAATTGTGTTGAAGAAGACTATGTAAAATGACAGTGGCGTATCTGCCATATGGACCTGAGGTGTGGTCACAATATGGTGTGAGTTCAAAAAAACTTAGGGGCTGGTGCACTTGTAATGCACACGAGGCTGAACCCCATCATGTCATGTAGAGAATTGAGGAAAAAATATAACAGATATGAAAAGGTCAGGGTGTCTTTCATGTTGCAGGGTTTTATTTCCTGTTACCAGCCGGTGACAGGAAAGCTGAAGTACGAGTGAAGACAGTAACGTCTCCAGTACAGCGTATTCTGTATCATAATTGTCAAGTGGAGCTCTGAGAGCTGATGTTCTTTACAGAGCCATATCATCGATTGTATCTTCACGAAGGAAATTTCAGGTTATGTGCCACAATCCGGGAAATCTGACACTTTATCTGGAGAAAACTGTTTCCCTACCCATTAACAGAAACTCTCGGGGAAATGATGACATAAACAGTCTCTCCAATAACTGACTCACATTATTACTTATTACTTAACAGGCTGTGAAACACCTTACGGAACATTTTAATATTAATAGTATTATTGTTGGACCAAGAGTCCTTATTTTCAGTTCACTTTTCAGTGTAACATACATTTTCTTTAGTTTTAAAAGACCTGTCCAAAAGAGATTGCAGGACAGGCACAATAAATTGTACAAAAAAAATATTTCCAATTTGAAAACTAAACAACAGATTCTATTAGAGAGTTATTAAATCCGGAACGACGCTTACATATTGGGAAGACTAAATTGTTCCATTTTCTTATGACTGTGTTGTGTCTTTAATGTACCATCAAAAATTTCATGATACATTAATGTACCATCATTTCATTACATCCCCTAGACACTAGCCACATCAAACACCATACATTAGAAGTAATTTACAGCACCGTGTGAGATCTTGAGAGGTAGCGTTAGGTCCCTTGAGAATTCATCTTCTTCAACCACTAGACTCAAGGTCTTACATAGCTTGATCTCACACGGTTAACACATCTAACTCTATCATTCTTATCTTTTACCATCATAACCTCTCCAGCAATTTACTTTGCTACAAGGAAAAACAATGCCCTCTCAAATTTATAAAGGACAAGCAAGGCAAATTGCTTACTGCCCCGAAGGAAGTAATGGAAAGATGGAAAGAATATTTCTTAGAACTCCTTGATGGTGAGCAAGTCAAGTATCAGAAATGATAACCACTAGCACAGAAGAGGAAACCAATGGTGATGAAGATGACATAAAGATGGAAGAACTGAAGGCAGCACTGGAGAAAATCAAGATGTGCAAAGCAGCAGGGCATGATGGTATAACACCAGAAATGGTTAAGTACATGGGAGCATAAGGCGACCTATTACTTTTAAGGGTCCTACAGGAAGCGTGGTGCAACAAGACCATACCAAAGGATTGGGAGATTGCCATCATAACACCGATTTTCAAAAAGGGTGACAATCGACAATGCGGAAACCATAGAGGCATATCACTTCTCAGTGTCCCTGGTAAAATCTACTCTAGAATCCTAGTGCAGAGACTCCGACGCCTAGCTGAGCCACAATTGGATGAGGTCCAGTGTGGATTCCGAGAAAACCGAAGTACTCAAGACCTAATCTTCACACTCAGATAGCTGAGTAAAAAGGCTCTTGAGTATAAGAGTGAGATCCATCTTTGTTTCATAGATCTGGAAAAGGCGTTTGACAGGGTCCCCTGGAGCGAACTTTGGGACTGTTTGGCAAGGAAGAACATTCCAGTACCTCTGATTCATGCTATACAGAGCTTCTACAAGTCTTGCAGAAATTACGTGAGGACAGCAAACCATAAGTCAGAAGAGTTCAGGACCATCACTGGTGTAAGACAAAGTGATATCCTGTCACCTTATCTTTTCATACTCCTCATGGACGATGTTATCAAGACATGTAAGGAGAGAACAAGAAAGTATTCAGTGGCGTACTGGAAGATGAGACAGGTATGTATTTCAGAGCTGGCATTTGCTGTTGATGTTGCCCTGGTTTCTAAATCAGAGGCACATCTCCAATCCAAGCTGCAAGTATGGAAGGAAGAGCTGGAGAAGAGAGGGATGGTCATAAGAAGCTCTAAAACAAAATCCATGGTGATATCACGAGAAGAAAGGAGACATCAGATTAAGCTGGGAGAACAGGTCCTGGAGCAGGTCGACTACTTTAAATATTTCGGAGCTATTATAGACCGAAAGGGAGGCATCAAAGAAGAGTTGGCCACTCGAAAAGCTGCAGCTGGGAGACTTTTTCAGGCCATAAATCGAGGATTCCTCAGCAAGAGAGAGGTTGGTAAGAAAACTAAGATGGCTGTATACCGCTCCACCTATGTCCCAGTCTTGACATATGGATGCGAGTCATGGGCAATGACTACAACCCACAAAAGCCAGATCCAAACCTCAGAAATGAGGTATCTGAGGAAGGTGGTTGAAGTAACAAGAAGAGACATGGTCCGCAACCAGACGATACGTCAAGGCCTAAAATCCCAACCCCTGCCGACCCAAGTAGAACAGTCCCAACTAAGATGGTTTGGCCATGTCTGCAGAATGGGAGAAGATCGGCTACCACGACACGCATGGGAAACAAATAGCCAGGGATCCAGACCCCCAGGACGACCCAGAGTTCGCTGGGAGGACAACATTAGACAATCTTTGAAGGACCGAGGACTAGAATGGAACCAGGCCAGGAGGAAGACAGCCGATAGGATAGTCTGGCGCTCTCTCTTCCAAATCTCTACACCTCACGGTAGAATGGGAACGACTAAGTAAGTAAGTCTTCTATCTAGCTTCTTTTCTTTAGCTTGTTTTTTTCCTTGTCTACAGGACTGTATTCCCAGCTCCCGTCTATCTCAATTCAAAGTGTGTTTTTTCCAAGTGTATGTCGTATGCAAACTTGTCGTGATTCTTAAACGTGTCAGCTGTTTCTTGTTACTTTGGTGCTTTTCCCGTGTTAATAAGGTGTCTTGCTGGACTAACAGAGAACCAAGGTGTAAAGGATATTATACCAACTCTCATTGATGTTACAGGACGTAACATTCGAGTTCTACATAAATTATTCAAGCGTTGATTAACAGAACACTAACCACAAAAACATATATGTCATATTTGACTAAACACCTGGCTATTAGAATAGGATTATCGCTGAGTTAGCATAAATACACTTAAGCCATAAAATCTACCTCACCTATCATTAACATCAGTTTCATCGACTTTGTAGTAAGGATGAGATCATGAAACAATGTTTAGTTACTAAATGACCCGATTCTCAGTTTTCCTCTGGTCTTCTGACTACCTGACCTTTAATAAGCGCCAGGTTCAAAGGACACGAGAAATGTATTTCACCACCTTGAATCGCTTTACGTAAATGTGAATTTTCTCAAGGGAAGACTCCGCGGGAGTATATGTCTCGCTGTACGCGTTCTGTGTTTCGTTGTAGTGGATTGGAGTTAAGAGAGTATCGAAAGTGAATAAGTGAAGGTTAAGCTGAGTGAGTCCTACATTTGATCTGACAGTAACATGCTACCTTGTGCTCTATATTTGACTTTGCTGAGTAATCAAAATACCGAAAAAAATGAGTTTGTCCAGAGCAGAAAAGAGGTTGAAGTCAAAGATTACAACAGGGCATAAATTAAGAGTGCATGCTTTTGTATTATGTACTAAGCAAAACAAGTAATCATTAATCGAAAGTTTTCTTACAATACATCAGCATGGTCTCTAGGTGGTTTATTTTTCACACTAATATAGGGTGACCATCTGTTCTCTTTCCTTCGGATTTAGAGATGGAATTACTGAAAAATGTTAAGAATATCATGAACAGCTAAAACGAGGATACCCGGAAAGTAACTTGATGACATCGTTTAGAATCAGGAATCAGTCCTATGTGATGAGAAAAATACAAGCTAGAATGCGTTGTGATCAAACCAATTTCATATAGAATGCGTTGTGATCAAACCAATTTCATATAGAATGAAGTAAAGGGCTAATCTTGGAACAATACTGTACATTTTCACATTGTGAAAAAAATAAGCAACATAATCGATAAATAACACCAGGACTGGAGGTTGAATAAGGGTGAGAAGAGAAAAAATGACGGCTATGGTGACAATGATTAAGCCAGTTCTGATTATTGCTCGTTGTTTCTTTGGATCATTTATTTTTCGTGTGCCGAGGACTATCCATTGAAAGATGATGAGGACTGTCTTTTAGTTCTTGCAACATGATAATACCATTTCGTTTTACATGTTTTGAAACTACTGCTAATTTTTGTGTACGGCTCTACAATTTCTCTTTTATTGTTTCGCATATATTATTTGCATTTTTATAACTTATCCTGTCTATTATATTCCGATTCTCCTTCTAAAGCATTTTCTAAATCCTAGTTTGGTGACTAATTTTCACTAAATATTCGTTGAATTGGTGTATTCATCACTTTTCTTTACGCTCTCTATGGAATAGAACTATCACTGCAGCCAGTCCGCTTGTAGGAAGTATGCGCTAAGCTATGACATGCTCTTGCAGTGTAGCAATGTGTTTGACATGATGAGGTTGCCAACCTCATGTACAACCTCATATTAGCCGCCAAGTACGACGTGCCTGAGGTAACTGTTGTCCTGTTTATTTTTTTTTTTTTTCTGTCTCATCGGAAACCCCCGGGAACTACGCGAAGCAAAATTTGGTATTTGCTAGTTATATTTTGTTTACCTCTGAATGTTTAGAGCTTGGGTAGAAACTGCATGCAGTTCTAATGTCTTTGCCATTAGCTATGGCTATGTTGCTTCACCATTTTACAGCCACCAAGACGTTGAGCAGGAATATAGTCTCCGGATTTCACATAACGGTTTTATTTGTTTCTTCTTCTTCTTTGATCCGTAGCCTTTGTTTGCACCAGTCGAATTTTCTTTCTCTTTACGTGAATCTCACTACCATTTTTTTAATGGAAAACCTACTTATTAATTGTTTTTGGCTCTTGCTCTTCGATGTCATTGACGAACCGGAGATATGTAACCATGTATCCTTTGATACTTCTCCTTCCAATCTGGCTTTGTTTTGTTTTGTATTTAATAATAATGTTGCAGCTTTGGTGTAATATCAGTTTTATGCTAAAGCGATTCCTATGACATAATTGCCTGCAACAATTTTTATAGCAATTCGAAATTTTATTGTACTTTTATAAAAAAAATGTAACTCCCGCATTTAGGTTCACATCAAGTGAGAAATGTCTAGGCTTACAATCTCGACAGTAGATAGCTCATCTTAATCAGACCACAAAGTCTTTAATATTTCGACATGCGATCTAAAATAACCGACAAACCCTGTGTCTATGTGTAAAGAACGAGGCAGAATTTTATTTACAGAAAAAAAAAAATACAGCTGCAATAATCAAATAGCTTAACATTCATGAGTTGTGTGTGTGTGTGTGTGTGTGTGCGCGTGCGTGCGTGCGTGCGTGGGTGTGTGTGTGTGTGTGCGTGTGTGTGTGTGTGTGTGTGTGTGTGTAAATAATTGAGGTGTTGGCGGTAGAGACATTGAAGAATAACAATGAAGAGACATTAGATGATCAGTGGAGATAGAAAACTGATATTGACAACAGCATCAACAAAAGCAACAATACTCGTGCAAAACTCATCAACAAACTTGTCCCGCCCTTTAACCTTGTAATCTCTTGACAGTTTTTCGTGAATGGCTGTGACAGCCAAGAACTAATTTGGAAAGGAATATTAGCATTGTTTACTACCTTGCTCTTTCTTCTTCTGTCACTTGACTGTTGACAAATTCAACAAATTCAGAGCGTGAATCTCACGTTTAGTGGGGGAAGTTTGTACATGATTTTGCCATAGAAAACCAGGAAAACAAAGGTGGATTTTCTCACGGATCATTTGACCCCATTATTCTAAGGATGATATGACGAACAATAATGACCGATCTGAACTGGACAAGATTGTGCACGACAGGATAACATGAAGACATATGCCTAAAGGACTATGCTTCACAAGGAACACAATAATATTTAATCAGCTGAATAAAACATGCATTCATTCTTTTTACAATTATATCCTGAATAACAAACAAATAAACCCATAAATGATTGTTATTGTGACGGTATTGTCTCCCCTGCTCAACCGTAGTGGTCCAACAATGGCCAAACCTAGAGTATAATGATTGAGGTCTTCAAATGTATCAACCTTCGCTCAAGATTACGCTTGGCAGAGATAAAAATAGAAGCATGATGCTTCTATTTAAGGGAGCTTCACAGGATTTTAAAGAAAAATAAGCATAAGAACTGAGATGATCTAAGCCAAGGACACAGTGTGAGAGGCCTTTGTGACACAGGTGGCCACTTACAATACAATAAAGAAACTCGAGCGTTATATTACTCAGACAGATAAAAGTGATAAAGCTGCCCGGCAAGAAATTAAAGACCGTATACTGGGAAGAGACAGAAGAGGCGACATACATTTTAACCTCATATCCGAAGAGGACGTTGTGTGCACTTTAGAAACCAGTAGATACACTGCCCCGGGTCCTGATGGTGTACAGTATCACCACATAAAACAGCTCGATGACACAGGCATTACTAATGTGGTGAGAAATTTCAACACCAGCATACTGAGTGCTGAGGTGCCGGAAGACTGGCTACATAGTTACCAATGACCACCTGGTAAAGATCCCACACTTCTCAGCGGCTATAGAAGTATCACAATGCAGAATGTCTGCGGTAAACTACTGGAAAAGATAGTAGTCGGACAATAATGAATCACGTCGAAAATGCACAAATCCTACCTGATACTCTCGGAAGCTATTGGCCCATGAAAGTAACACGGAGTAACGCTGGAACTTTGATGTGTGCGAGGTTAATACTCGTAGCATACAGGGTAAACGAGAAACGGTTAATGTAGCAATTGACCTAGAGGATGCTTATAACAATGTGAGCTTTTAAGCATTAATGAACTGTGTAATGCCTTGCTGTGTTAACCCTTGGCTAACAAGATGGATAGCAGCTGCTTTAACTGAGAAATCAGTGGCATTTCGCTTGGGAACATGGACATCAAAACCAATATGCATTTGCCTGGGACTACCCCAGGATTCTCCACTATCACCGGTGCTGTTTAATATCTATACAGCAAAAGTAGCCACCATTCAGCCAACTGGGTTGGGACTAACATTGACTGTTGCTGATGATATACTCATTAACAGAACTGTCTCTGACCCACAGGAAATGGTTAATAGCATACATGGAACACTACAGAAGGTGTTTAACTGGTGCAAGGAAACTGGCTCCAAAGTCAATCCCAATAAGGCCTGCGTGATGTGGTGCTCTTTAAACAACTCAATAAAGAAAAATGATCTTCCAGATATTACTCTCAATGTTGGGGTCGGATTGGCTAAGAGGTATGGTGTCCGCCTCGAATTCTAGATGTACCGAGTTCGATTCCCAGTTGAGGGGATATAATTTATGGACATTTTTTTTTTCAGAACCAGTGGTGCTAATGATGTCATACTCCCCCCTGGTGTCCTGGGTAGTGAGATCGGGTCCCTGGCTTTCTCGGATTAGGACGAAAGAATAGAATGTCCCGTGAGCATGTTGCGCACGTAAATAATCCCTCGGCAGTTGGAAATCGTAAAGAGGCCGCTTCCCTGGTAAATTTAAAAATTAGAAACCTTTCCACCAGAACAATATTTATAGAATGTGTGGTTCCATTTTCACGCACTGGGATTCTCGCCGGTGCTACAGAGTTCGTGCACTGTGAATAGATCCTCCTTGTGTGATCTAAGGGAGAGATCGGAGCACTGAAGGAGTTTTCCGTGTGCAATGAAGTTAGTCCTTAAAACCAAAACCAAACCAAACTCTCAATGGACAGAAAAAACTGAAAGGCAAGAAAAGCTGAAATACCTTGGAATTACATTCGATCGTGGGTTTTCGTATAAGTACTATGTTGAGCATATCATAGAGAAATGCAGGAGAGGTCTAGCAGCCCTGAAAATAATGGCCGCAGCGCATCTGGAGCAGAGATTACTATCTTTCTTTATCATCAGCTATTTATATCAGTCATTGAGTATGGATTAGGAATACTCACGCTGTCAGTAACACAATGTGAACGACTATAACTCATTCAAAATGATCGGATGCGTATGGTCTTGGGCTGTCCACATGATACCACAATTGTGACAATGAGGTACGTTTTTGGAGTGCTGTCAATTAGATACAAATATGCGATGGCTCCAGGCAAAGGCATTTATGCAATGTACCACAGACAAACGGCGCCCCCTGCATGGAAACATAGCTGACATTAAGGTAGCAAGAATAGAGAGGGGGGTGACATGGATGACATAGGCAGAGACAACGATCAAGCAGGTAACCACAGTATAAAATGTATTCGGGACCGAAGACGCAGCAAACGAGATGAATGCAGTCAACGACTCATAGCTTGACTGCTTGAGTCAGGATCATCGAACCAGAGCTCACCAAGACGCTACTCCACCTCCAAGTGGTGATCCTGGAAACAGGCTGCAACACTGCAGTCTGTCCGAGAGAGTAGGGATCGAAGAGGCATCTTCGCTGTAAACGGACACAACGCAACCAATAATTCGTTAGCTCGTTGGAATTTTACTTTAACAAAACTTTGGTCATCATCATATGATGTTAATGGGGAATTATATAAGGGGAAGTTTCACTTGGCAGCTTTTATGTGTACACTTTGCTGCTGGGGTTTCTGCTCCCGCTGGTGTTTTGGTTCTTCGCAGATAGGTGACTGGATTGCTCACGTTCCTGGTCAAGATTAAGAGTTGCAGCACCTTCCAAGTAGAATCAGGGAGTAACTGCAATGCTAGTCCCGCGTCCCTAAGACCCGTCTGATGATGATGTCAAGCGTCGACTTCAGGCCTCTTATACCATCACTTGTTCCAGAAATAGTACCCTCAACTGGTACCACCAACTAGTATGGCAAAAGAAGAGAAACGAATAACCTCTGAGTATTGAATTTCCCGACACATGTGAACCCAACTTCCTATTCCACCATCCAATCTATCTCAGAACTTTTACTCTCTCTGAGAATTAATCTTAATCCCAGTGGACGAAAACTATCTTTACATTTAAAATGAATAGTTTTATATTTAACTTTAGTTGAAAATGGTAACAATATAGTTTGAATATGTTTACATTTACATCAGTTGAAAAGGTTGTAAACTTTCATTACATTTAGAGTGAATATATTTTACATTTACACTGATTAAAAAGGTTGAAACTTTCATTACATTTGGAGTGAATATATTTTACATTTACACAGTTTGAAAAGGTTGAAACTTTCATTGCATTTAGAGTAAGTATGTTTTACATTGACTCTGCTTGAAAGGTTAATAATATAACAAGTAAGTACATCATTTCTTTCATCATTCCCTCCCTGCTAGAATCAGGGAGTACCTGCAAAGCTGGTATCAGGTCTCTATGACCTGTCTGATGATGGAGTCTAGCCAATTATACCCTCACTTGTTCCAGAAATAGTACCCTCAACTGGTACCACCAAGCCAATCTTTAGGCTTACATACTGCTGGCTCAGAGAAATAAAGGCACGCCTTACACTTGGTCTGGGGTGTTGTTACTTTAACAATAAGTTCCCACTTTGACTTGTGTTTCAGTTCCCTCAGATTCCGGTTTTCCGTGTTAAAATGGTAGAGCTTTTCATGGGCTTTTAAGTCCTGAGAATGCTCAAACAAGGTGCGGTTTAATAAATGAAAGCTGATTTTAGTCTTTACTCTGGCAAGTTCTGGTTGTCTTATTGTCACGAGTGAATTTTCACAGTGGTCTAACCTGACCAAAGTGTCAGGTTATATCGCCTGTCTTCACCGCATTTGTTTGTTACGATGTTAAGCAGGGCTCCAATCGGAAGGGGTGTTGTGCCTTCATTCCGAATGTCTGCCAATCGTTTCAAAGATGCGTGTTTTGTAGGATAATTCAAATTATTTCCACATGGACATTTCTGCGCGTCACTGCAGAGTTCATGTCTCCCAAATATGGAATGAAAACATCCAAACCTCTCTCGGCAATGTTTACAAATAACTTCATATTACTTTCATATAAAGTAATGTACAAGGTGTACCGGAACCGATTATGTAATTCATGTCTGTCCGGAAATGTGTCGCGCAGGCGAGTAATCTAACTACCTGTCGCATGCGCAAACAAAAGTTCTTCGTTTACCCATCTGGTCGAGGAAAGCACATCAGCATTATCAGCGATTAAACAAATTCGCTGGGCGATTTATTGCTCATACGTAGCCTGATGTCGGGCACGCCTGAAATTTTCCAACATGATTGTCGGTTAATATTATCTCATCCGTCTCCTTTGCCAGCAGGGATGATGAACGGGTAAACAAACAGACATGACGACGTGTCACTGAGAGTACTGTAAGATGATCTGAAAAAAACTAAATATTTGCTTGATAGCAGGGAAAGAAAATGTGCCGACCACAGAAATTTAGTACACAAAAAAATGTATCTAAATACCCAGTAACACGATCTTCAAATGGAATACAGATAATTTTTTTTTATACACTTAGAACTGCAAGAGTCATGTTATCTAAGATTTGATAGACCAACAGTTGACATGAAACAGGAAAGTTCTTACGCAAAGGAGTAAATATTAAGATGTGTAAATACTTCTATCATCATCATCATTATCTTTCAGCGTAGGCCTTCAACAAACTCAAGCATAGTCCTTCTGTCCTGTGCCATCAGCTCAAGTCTTCCTACACGTTATGCCATCGTATGTTTTTGTTTTGTTTTTGTGTGTTTTGAATTAAGTTACTGATCTTCAGGGGGACACCTTAATGCCTATTCAGTTTCTAAACTGATTCTCTCTATACACTGCCAAATGCCTTTTCATAATACATAAATCCAATAAAAAGAGTTGAGTTCAGTTCCAAACTTTGTGCCGCTATTATTCACAATGTGGCTACCTGATCTGCACTGAATCTGTTTTGTCTAAAACCTGCTGGTTTGTCTCACAGTTTCCTATCTGTCAACTCTTTTAATCTTTCCATTATTTATTTCTTCTTCTTCGTACACTCTCAGACGTCTGATTGAATGTTTTCAAATAAAGCAGTAGTCAGCTTGAGGCTATTTGCATCTTCGTAGAGCTTTTCCACGAATGGTATCTTTCCAGTATGATCCTGTTTAATATTTTCAACGGCCCTGATAGTTACATTATTCCTCTGTAATTTGTGCACTCTTGTAAATCTTTCTTATGCAACTTGACCAGATATTCTTCTTTCCATTCTGCTGGTACTTCTTCTTTCTCCTGTGACCATGCAACATGCTTTCAGATAATATATAGCTTCATATAATAAATCACAAAGCTAACTTCTTCTTCTTCTTTGATCCTTAGCCATCGACCGTCAAAGCAGTCAGTGGCCATCACTCCTAGTGGCGTCTTGTAGGGCAACAACAAAATGATTCCACTTTGCTCGGTCGGTGGCCATCCTTCGTACAGTGCCCCAACTCTGGTTCATTCTTTGCATCTCAGCCTCCACAGTCCTCCGCCAGGTTGTTTTTGGTCGGCCTCTCTTTCGTTTTCCTTCAGGGGTCCAAAGCATAGCTGTTCTTGTGATGGCATCGGGGTCTCTTCTGAGGACATGGCCAACCCAGCTCCAGCGTCTGCCAACTATGATGGTGTGCATGTCCTCTTGCTTGCTCCGAGTAAGCAGATCTTGGTTGGTGATGGTATTCGGCCAAAAGATTCGGTGAATTTTTCTTAGGCATGTTGTGTGAAAAGAGGACAATATCGACATTTCCTTCTCTGTAACTCTCCAGCATTCCGCACCATAGAGAAGCACAGAAAGCACACAGCTCTGATATAATCTTAATTTTGTGCTTGTGCTGTATTGAGAGGACTTCCAGGTGTTGTTTAGGCTAAAAAAGGCTGTTCTTGCCTTATTCATTCTGATGTTGATGTCTTTGCCTGCCCCGCTGTCTGGTGTTACAATGCATCCCAGGTTTGCGAAGGTGTCTGTCTGTACCAGTTGCTGATTCCTTATTGATATGGGCTCAGGGTTGCTCACATTGAGCGTCATGACCTCTGACTTCTTTAAATTGATGTTCAAGCCCACCTGCTGGCTAAACTTATTAAGTCTATCCGTTTTTTCCTGGATGTGTTGATGTGAATGTGCAAGTAGTGCAATGTCATCTGCATATTCCAGATCTTCCAATGTAGAACATGTAGTCCATCTTATTCCTCTTGGAATAAGCTAACTTAACGTACAGAAAGAAAAAAAACGTCCAGTAGTTATTTCTCACAATTTAATTGTGGCAAAACTGAAACTGAAGGTCACGTTCACCGGAGTTGACCCAAAGGTCAACAAATGTCAGTCAGAGAGAGACGCTAACCCTAAACAAATGCATATTTTGGTGTCACACCTTAGTGCAGGAGAAGGTCACTCAGAAACTCTGAGGACATCTCGTAGACATAACTATAAACAATGGACATCTATCCACGACAACACCGCACTGGTCGTTTAATTAGGACGTGGGAACGACAATTATTGCAACAGTTAGATTTTACTTTAAACAAAGGTATGTAGTGCAAGTCACTGTGACACGTCATGTGTCAAAATTAGTTCACACGTATTTGAAATTGTGAAACAGTAGGTTTTCACACCTCAAGGTCGTTTTAGGACAAATATAAAATTAACACCAAAAGTCAAAGACAAAGTAAGGTAATTTTGACGAACAGCTTATTATAATTATAAGAGAAAGGTATGTAATGTTGATAGATATAAGTGACATTTAGGAAAATGAATTATATTTTAACCATGTGTAATGAACACCTGTGCGTGTGAAAGGGACATCGTAGATGAATGATTGATAGTTTAGTATTTGTTTGTTTTAAGAGAATATACGTAGAAGTACTTTCGTGTTGCATAATTCGGACGTGAGAAAGAATCATTAGAATTAACAAAACAAAACAACTAATGATGAAATCAGCATTTTAAACTGTTGGCAGGTTTACAAAGATTATGAAATCCTGAACATTTCCGATAGAACAATAGAGAAAAAAAATGACAAATTGAAAGGATATAAATACTAGAGATAGTACAGTCAATTTCAGAGAGCTCGGAAACAACCATGTGGACGTAGAATGCAGAGAGAGAGCAGACTCGCAGTGTTGACCTGTACGTAGAAATAGCTATTTGACGAAACCAAGAGCTCCACAAGCATTTTTAAATCGTAGTAGATTTTACTAAAGTCATTCATCATTGTCAGAAGCAGAAGCGTTCAGCACTATCTACAACATCCTTGGTGAGAGTTGTCAGCACAATGAGGTAACTATCTATTACGTTCTAACTAGTAGTGACAACGTGAGATAGGTGAAAGTAAACTTTCATTTCGTCAAGTGACTTTATAAAGACAGTAGTCTTTCGTTTCGTCAAGTGACTTTATAAAGCTTCACCCAATCTCAGTGTTATGCTACGCTAAACACTATTCACTACTCAAGAGAACATTATAGCAAAGGTGTTTCTTAAACTTTTAGAAAAGGGTCTGTACAAACTTTCCACTTATAGAAGCCCGTTTAGCCAGATGCGAATATCAGCAAGGAACAATAAGGTTAAATACAGATTTATTATTGAGAAGCTAGCTCAGTAATTCTCAACCAGCTGTTAGGAATACTTATTGACGAGACCAAACAGGCAACTTAAGACTTGATATAACTGACCGACGATGTAGAATGTATTCCAGGCTCTAGGAAGACGACTGAGAACACGATCTAATTTTTGAGATGCAATTTGCGGTATATTATCGAACCAGCGTAGTGTTCTGAGATCTTCCTCAATAAAGATAAGAAAACGCCAACATCTGTAGTTGATATCTTCAAGAGTATTTTGTGTGATGTTACGAAGTTATGTTGTTCAATTAACTGTGTACATTGTGGTGGTGGTAATGACCAATAACATACAATAAAGAACAGCGGGGTTAGTCAGATAACATGGTAACGGAGGTTTTCACTCTCCTCTACAAAGTAGTGGAAATCTACATCTGAGGCGTATAGCCTTTCGTTCCACTGCAACAAAAACAATTGAACAATTTATTAAACGAATCTTAGTCTGTGATCAGCAGGACGGGGGTTTGTATGGAGATGATGTAATGAGAAGATCATCAAAATGTTTTGTCTCTTCATTCTTGTCACTGACATTTTGTAGACTTGCGTACAATTATTCTGTCTCTTCATTCTTGTCACTGACATTTTGTAGACTTGCGTACAATTCTTCTTTCACTGATTCTTCTTGTCCTTGGTTGGCGCCTAACACTGGATAATGTTTGCCGTTATTTTCTTTATGGCAGTTTTGTTTGTTGCTACAGTCTTAAGGGTCCCATTGTTTCCCATTCTTTCAGCGCTTTCTACACTTCCAAGGCAGCATTAGAGCCACCGTCTCCTTATGGTGTGAGCTTTCTTATTCATCTCCTGAGGACAGTAACATTTCTTCCCATCCGCTTTGTTCCGCACGATCCCAGAACATTAATCTCGTGGTCCGACATTTCTGCTGACACATTACGCAATTTTCCCCTGATCGTTTCAAATACGAACATTCCAGCTGCAAAATCGGAAGATTTTCCTAGAAGCAATAAGGTAAGTCAATAATCCAGACTCCATTCGGCTTTCTCTGGTTTGTATCATGAGATTCCTTACCAGAAAACTCTTCTGTCTTGGATATTGAGTTAAAATGCGAGAACTTTACTCATACTAAAAGAGTTATGGTTGGAACGAATAAATGTTATTTCTGTAGGCCACATTGCTTTAAAAAAACAATAGAAAGAAGGTAGACACTTGTATGTGGAACATATTACAAAGCAAGTATAACTATTGTTAGCATTCATTTAGTCTACGCCCAAAAGTGTGGGGGGAGGGGGGGGGGAGTGTTGAAGAAGAAGAACGATTATGTCTTTAAAAAAGACATCTAATAAAATGCACGGTCCTTATTAAAAAAAAAAAACACACACACACAAACAAACATTTTCCAGAAGAGACAAGAACCAAGAATCATCTTCATTTTCAAAGAGGTCTTTCAAAAGAGATGAGAAACACCACACCAGACCTGAATAAAAGCCGACCGCCGAAATCCACAAGATAAGCGGTCCACACAGCCTAGGAAGATCCCTCTAATATTTTTCAGGACTACTCTTTATGCAACTGGATACTACAATGATTATATAGTTCTTGAGTGCTAAAATATTCGTTGAATGTCGCAACACAATAATGTTGTAGCACTGTTTTTATTTTTATTTTTCTGTCCTTTTCGTGGCTGTGTTCACAAGCTGTGTTTGTGTGCGGAGCTTGTCACTAGCTTTTTATTCAATAGCTTGCGCTACCCACGGCGTACTCTATCTGTAATCTTTTACTGCAGAAGATGACACTAGACCAGCTCTTGACGATAGTATCAAGTTTCATTGAGCTCTGTTTGATCCGTGTATAATTATTTTAATGTTTTCAGCATTTCGTACATGGGAATAATGCAGGAACTATTTTCAGCTGCGGAATACCTGAAATACCAGCACCGGACATGAACTATTTTATCATCATCACTGATGCTGACCACATCACCCCTAGTGTGCCGACGGTCAAGAAAATATGGGCCTAACACCATATTTCCAATATGTCCCAATGGGCGTGTAACGGGATCCTTTACCTTTTTTTTGTTACTGTCGTCGTCATTATCATCATCATCATCATCACTATAATAATAGCCCTTCAGTCACAACTGACTATGGGAATGCGCCCCTGAGGTAGCAAACCCTCAGCTGCTTTTTTTCCTGGTGTTGCCTTCGACATTTTCTCCTCTCTTTTGCTTGTCCTGAGAGCTTCTTTTCGCCCAATCTGAGGTGGCGCCATAGGGAGCATCCAACTTGGTGCGATCGACAGCTTTATTTTCTCAGGTTGTTGCATCTTCAGGACACGAGCTTGGCCACAGTTATATGGAGATCAGGCTGTTGCCTACGGAGTATGTTCCCCCTCTACACGCAGCCGGTAGCTCCAGAAGAACGACAGTAACCGATACAGTTTGGTACCGGCCATGTCGCAGGAGTTGCCAGAATAATGTCGAATCAACGTTAGACTGCTCCGGATTAGGGAATTAGGTAGTTGCTTTAAGTCTTAGAGAGGGAAAACAAAGATAGAATACGACAACTGCTCTGCCAGGTATGTCATAAGATTATTGCTCATTTAAGATTATTGCTCATATAAGATTATTACTCATATAAGATTATTACTCATATAAGATTATTGCTCAGTTAAGATTATTACTCATATAAGATTATTGCTCATATAAGATTATTACTCATATAAGGTTATTACTCATATAAGATTATTACTCATATAAGATTATTACTCATATAAGATTATTACTCATATGAGATTAGTCGTGCATACGGCTGACAATCGTATTATGACAAATAAAATGATACAGAAACTACATTTGCAAGAATACAGTAATTACTTTGATACAGGCTTCCTGCAAACAAGCAAGCTCCACATGGTGTTTTGATATTTCAGATGCATGTTAACTATTGCGGACACAAGTTTAAACAATTCGGATAAAAGTTAACTACTGCGATAAAAATCAACTATTGCGGATAAAAGTAGAAATATAATTTATGTAAGTGACACATAATTATTTTGGGTCGATCTCTGCTTCATTCCGGCAGTAATCAGTTACATTTGTTGTACTGATTTATTACATGCTTTTCATGGTCAGCACCTCTTTCTTTCTCTGCAGATATTTTGTATTTTCAAACATTCTTATACTCCTCTCACTGAAATTCGTCTTGTCTGTTTACCTGACCATCCCTGCTGAGAGAGTATAAATGTGATGCAATATTAACCGATAACCATGTTGGAATCTCGGGTGTGGCCGACATCAGATACAGAGTAACATTAAAATCGCCCAGCGCATTTGTTTAATCGCTGATAAGGCCAGCGTGCGTTCTCTGCCAAGATGGTAAAGAGACGGATTTTGTGTGCTCAATCGACAGATAACGAGATTACTCGTCTGTGCGACACATTTTGGACAGACATGCATGACATGATCGTTTCCGGCACACATTGTTACAAAGATATTACTTTATATTAAAGTTTGTAAACATGGCCGAGAGAGGATCGGATGATCTCATTCCGTAAATGGGAGACGTGACCTTTTGCATCACGCATATTATTTGAGGCGGAAAAAATTTTGAAATTACCCCACAAAACACGCATGTTTGAAACGATTGGAGTTTTCTTAGCATCGTAACAAAACAAATGCGGGGGAAGACAGGCAATATAACCTGACATGTTTCAGTGTCAAGATACTGTGAGAATTGCTTGCCCAGGACGAAACCAGACTGTCAGAAGTTAGAATTCAGAATTCCATTTATCAGACTGGACTTTGTAGAACAACTTGAAGAACTTAAAGAGCCCAGGAAAACCATTTCAATAAGGAACCGCAATCTGAGGAAACTGAAACACGGAGTCATAGTGGGAATTAATGGTTAAAATAACGACCACCAAGAACGCGGGGAAAAAAGGCATCTGCCAGTGCTTTAAACCTACTTCTCTGAGAAATCAGTCTGTGAGCCAAGATTGGCGTAAGTTGTACTTTTTACATTTCATATTTTTCATTACTAACATGTGAACTAATATGTATATATTGCGATGTGAATATTAATATGGGAAAAGTGCTAGTGGATGTCCAAGTCATTTGAGGCTTGCAACCTCATCATATAGAATTATGATTTCATAAACCACCGCTGCAAGGGCTGGTGACTTCTTTATTGCTAGTTTCTTATAGAGAACTAAAAGCATAGGTTGTCCCAAGTTCCATATAGAGCAGGGATGGAAATATGAAAGAAGTGATGTACATTCTAATTATAATATCTACATTTTCAAACCAGTGTAAATGTCAGTGTAAATATATTCACTTTAAAATTAATGAAAGTTTCAAAGCTTTCCGATCAGTGTTGATGTAAATGAAAACATATTCAATCTATATTGTGAACACTTCTGCATCACTGTAGATGTTAATGTAAACATATTCTATCTATACTATTAACCTTTTCATTTGAATGTAAAATAAATATAAAGCTATTCAATTTAAATGTAAAGAAAGTTTTCTCCCGATTGATTAAGCTTAACTCTCATTGAGGGTAAATTCTGAAGTAGATGGGATGGTGGAAAAGGTGAAAGGGACCCATAACTATGTGTCGGAAAACGCAATACTCAGGGAGCGTTTTTTTCTATTCTTTTACCATAGTTGTTGGTGGTACCAGTTGAGGGTACTATCTCTGGGACAAGAAGAGAAAAGCGGCCTGACATTTAAGACGAGGGACCAACTTCGTTGACACTCCCTGACACTTCTGGGAACGTGCTGCGCCCTACAACCTTCACCAGCGACGAGCGTGATCAGTCCACCAAGAACCAAACCATCAGCAGGAGCATAACCGTCTGTAACAAGAAGGTGGAGGCTCCAGAGGGATGATAATATTGGCTGTAACAAATGGTGCCACCACTGTAGCAAAGTGGTTTACCCCTGTCCCAATGGTGATGGTGTGGTACCATGAGAATGTACTAGTGGTATACTAGGTTTGCTGATGATGGCAAATTAGTAGGTCGGGCTTATACAGATGGCCGACAAAAGGTGTGTGGGTGAGTAGATACCAATGCGTGCGAATGCGTGTAGTTCATGTAAGTCAGTGACAATCACACACACCAAAATATGCACATCATAGTCAGAAAATATTGGAACTGCAAGTGACATTGATCACAGTTTTAATACGCCACAATAACAAATGTTCACATCACCAAAATACACTGTCACAAGCATAGTTCATAGCACGTCATGAAAGTAACGACAAATCAATATCCGTATAAATTATGAATGGCGCCTATATGTACCAGCCGTTCCCTGGCTCTGCAGTACTATAAATAATCTCTTTGACTTTTCCAATAATCGGTAAATAAGCCGCATGAGTGGCGGGCTTCCCTATAATATGCTCTGTGCGTCCTCTGACAAACAAGTCATATAATTCTTTGCCAATATAAGTTGCATGAGTGGCGGGCTTCCATATAATATTCTCTGTGTGTCCTCTGACCAATAAATCATGTAAATCTTTGGCAAGATAACAATATCCATATACTCATAAACTCTCCTCCGCACCAGGAGAAAGTCACCCCAATATCAGCCAACCATCTTGGGCTGGTAGCATCATAATACAAAAGTCTTGGCTACTGTGACAGACGAACTCAGCCGACCCTGAATGACCCTGAAGTGTTTGATGATATAGTACGACCTTCGTAGCGACCCCTTGGATAACATCAGTGCCCCAGAATATTGTAACCTTTCGTCAAACGGGATTTTTCTTTTCACCTGGACTCATTAGCTATGCAACCGTTCCACACGTTTGCTGATTAATATGTGGACAGTTTATCTACCGTTCATTCTGGTCATCACATTGATTTAAGGAGAGATTAAATCACGCCATGAACATCTCTTGAGCAATCATATGCAGTATTTTCATTAACTTGGCCCAGAGGGGGCGGCGCCAGAATCAAACAGATAGTAGCGACCACGATCAAAGACACAGACGGGGGGATTTCAGGAAAGACTAGCGCCACGATCAAAGACAGTAGTGGTCCCTGAAACGAGCGACGCAAGTTCCTGCAGGTATTTCGCATCTCGGTGTTAAACACAGAACCGATCGCAGCAGCGAGCGGAGATACGAAGACCAGGGGCGGCTTCTCTCTTTAGTCTAGCGGTCAGATCCCCAAAAGTGTCCTGGGATCTAAAAAGGTGTCAATTTTCTCATGTCCCACTCATCTTACAATTAAGTTAGATATATACAGATCACATAGAAATACACTTTATCACTCGTTGGCCAGACCTTTACAGAAGCACTAGCTATATTTGAAATCCTGCTAGATTATCCCCTGGATTTTTATGTATATTTGCAGTGAATTCTATTTCTGTGCAAAACGGTAATATATATATTGTGTAAAGTGATCAGTGGTCTAGTTCATTCATTCTATTTCACTGGATTTTGTGCTAATTTAAATCTATTAAATTAAACCATCTCAATAGTTCCAGTTGTAAATGTAATGATATATCTGCTATATTATTTCCAAAAAAAGATAATAGATGCTTAAATGCTGTAATTAACTTTTAAAGTCGCGAAGGAATTTATAATTAATAAATTTAGTTAAGTCCTATATTTATAGATGTGTGTTTTAACCATTAGAACTCGCGCAGTGTTTATTAAATACATAATTAAATACGCGAATATATATATATATATATATAATATATATATATATATATATTATATATATAATATATATATATATATAATATATATATATATATATATATATATATTTATAAATAGTCTTAACGGGAAATTCATCGCGGTTTAGAATGTAATTTGATTTTTCGGTATATTACATGTCTTTTTTCTTTCATACAGAGTGATCGTAACCTTTGCGATCCCAGAATAAAGAAATCATCTTAAAACCTTCCAGACATATTGATGAAACATTTTTAAATTTAATCTTGTGGCGGTTCAATGCGACCTAGCTATCATACTTACATGAAAGAAAGCCTACCCAAGACTATTTAAAGAACAATCATCATATTAAAATTACAAATCTGTAAGATAAACTGGAAGTTGAACCGTGCCAGTAGCGATACTTGATTTACTGCCCTACTGTGAGAGAGTACATATTTTCCTGAACTGTGACGGCTTAAGTTTTTCCTCACTGGATTAATAAACTTACCGGTCAGTTACTATCATCACGCATTGAAGGAATTTTACCACTAGCGGAAGATTAAAGAGACCACTTCATTTTCACCCCTGTGTCGAACTGTGTCAGTGTCATCCCATAGACTCCTTTTTATATAATAAAACAAAATAACTCTTAGGCTTCAAGTCCGGCGATAAGTGAGAATAGTTGCTATCAGCAAACCTCACAACATCTGGGGCGGGACACGGAAGTACCAGACCTTTTCATGTGTCAAGAGTGTAATTGCTGTTTATATAATTCTATTGGAGTGTCTGACGCTATAATCGGTAAGTGTGTGAATATATGAGTGTGGATCCTCACGCGCGTGTATGAATGACAGGAAATTTAATCTTTTTTTTATAACCATTTTGTTAACTTGCTTACCTGGTAATATAATTTTCTGTATACCCTGCATTGTTCCGTTAAGTGGGATAGTTGATAATTTGTTAACTCTGTTTAAAACCCCCTCCTTTTCATTTGCTTAGTAGAGGGAAGAACAATTGGGAAGAACAGGATTCTTTCTATCACCCATACCTAATTTTGAAACACCTCTTTCAGAGTAATTAACTTCACTGTTAGGTTAACGTACCTAAGTTCCTGATAACTATCTATCTTTGGACTGGGTTTATCTTTGTCTAATAAGCGGGACGGGCTTAGTCGATACCAATCTTCTTCACCCCTCCCTACCTTGTTATTTGCATTTTTCTGTACTTATGATAATTTTTTGCTGTAAACACATGATTATTGTAGTGATTGTTTTTTAACTTTAATAAACAACATAAACTTAATTGTTACTGTGTTGGAATACCCAAAGCCCAAAATTCCACTATTTGTTTAATATAGTTGTATCCACGTTGAAGCACCAAATCGGTGTGAGAGCAGGTGTAAGTCTGAAAACTGGCAAATAATTGTTTGACCATAAGTTGTCTAGCTGTTCACCATCATTCTACACTCTAAACCGGACCACTATTTCTAAGACTCTTTCTCTCTAAATAAATTTACGACAGCTACAAAATGTAGTTTAAAGGGTACTTTTACCTTCCCTGTCATCCAAGAATAAACCACAATAAACGTACGCCATCCTTGGCTCTCAGAAATATGTCAGAATAATAGCCGGGGAAAAACTCTCAAACATTCTTATCACACAGAGGACTTCGTTCCCCGATTACACAGGCTGAGAAAAATGGCTGACCTCCCTGGTCAAGCGCCCAAAGCGAACTGTCACGAGATATCGCATATCAGTTCCCGCCAGATCATTCACGCATGCGCGAATGATTGCGTGACGTGAGTTTAGCTCACACGAGCTAACCTTCTCGAAAACTGTTCAAGAAAATTTTAAATGACCAAATAGCAAGTCAAAGGAGACAACAACAAAATCAAACCTGTCTCAAAAAATATTATAACCTGTTAACTCCCTTAGACCATAGTATAAACAAGTTACATCGAAAACTAAAACAAACCGACTTTAACAGTGTACCGCACCCCCCCCCAATAAAAATGATGAATTTTTTTTAAGACATACATCGAATAAATAAACAAATGAGGGCTGTAGCATACAAATATCTAGACATAAGTATACGCTAAATAAAGTCATAAACACGAGGGGAATAAGAGAAACCAAAAAGAATGCAGATAGAACGCAATGATATCATAAGAAAAAGTAGAAAAGTGACAAATGAACAAAGACAAGATCGGATACGAAAGGAAAGAGAGAAGATGTAGGAAGCAATGCCCTAAGAATGAAAAAGACAAAATCTTTACATGGCAATCAAAACTAATGCATATAAAAAATGAATACCATAGAAATATAGTAGCGTACATGACACTCTAAATTCACCTATACACCCCAAAAATAAATAATGAGCATGATAACCCAGACAACAGGCTCATAACATATAAATGATCGGGAGATAAAAGTATCTCACAAACTAAGAGAAAATATTTTCTCATAGTACTAATATTATATAAAAAAGGAGCTGCCGCAATCACACAATAAAGTGCTGGCAACATTACAATGCTAGAAAAAAATCACATACATATGACTTCATATATCCCAAACAAAAAATACAATATCAACATGTCTCGCAATGATAAATTACAAAAATAGAGGTGTCATTACCATATTATACTTACAACATAGTAACCTACAATAGTATCGTAATACTAACATATCATACCACATCACAATATAATATCTTTTATCATAATATCATATACAAATGTATAATAATGTAAGCTAATTAACAAGCACAAATAAGAGATGACTTCCGAAGTCTCAGAACATTCTGTATACAAGAGGGCACCACAAACATCTAAAGTAGCGTCAAATGCCAAATGGTAAATAGGGACGTCAAATCTCGAAATATCTGGCAAACAGTTGAGACTCTCCATATAACAGCACTGACTCGCTGGGAAAGCTTACGCTGTGAAACAATACAAATGAGAATCTCTGTTTGATAACCGTAGGATTTTATAATATACAATAGTTAATTTAAATCTGTATTTATCAAATGTGGCCATGTAAACTTCCGGCCTTTATATGGTGATAATGAAACCTTCTTCCGATGCACTAGAAACGGTACCAGAAAAAGTAATACAAACTGTTTACCATTATGTATTAAATAGAGTCAAGCAAATGTAATAACAGACTGTTAATGTATAACAGTGTCGTGGGTATATAACAAACCCCGCTATGTATAAGAAAATTCAGGCATGAGAGTCAAGTAGAATCCTGTGGGCATCGAGACAGTATGTCTGCCATAACATTATCCGCCCCACGGATAGCTCGTACAGAAAAGTGAAAAGGTTGAAGAGCAATAGCGTATCGAGTGGATCTTGAACTCTTCAAGTCATTACTCTGCATAGACGTGAGGGCTTTTTGGTCGGTTTCTACAATGAAATGGGCGCCAAGAAGGAATCTCTGAAGTTTTAGTATCGCCCAGACCATAGCCAATAATTCTCGGTCTAGTACCGAGTAATTCCGTTCTGCTGCATTCAGCTTCCTAGAGACATACATTACCGGATGCAGAGTTTCATCATACTCCTGCATCAATGCGGTCCCAATCCCTGTGGATGAGGCGTCACTGCGAAGAACAAAAGTCTTACTTGCAGTGGGTAGTCTTAAGATAGGATGAGATGAAAATAATGCCTTAATGTTATCTAATGAAGATTGGCATTCTGGGGACCAGCGTACCATATTAGGTGACCGCTTCTTCAATAGAGTAGAGAGAGGTGCTGTGATAGAGGATAGATTTGGAATAAATCTTCCATAGAATTGTATTAAGCCTAAGAGACTACGGACTTGCTTCTTCGTCTTAGGAGTAGTGATGTTCAAAATTTTTTGAAGTGTTGTGGTCCTCCGTCCGCAAGAGACCATGACCAACCTTGTGACCAAAAAAAGAAATCTCACTAAATCCAATATAGGCTTTGGACGGTTTGGCTGTCAAATTATGAAAGCGTAGAGTAGACAAAAGTTCATATAGACCCAAAAAGTGATCTTCCCAAGAATCAATAAACAGACAAATATTGTCCAGGTACGCAATAACATCTGAACGATGTGAAAGGATACGACGCATAATGCGTACAAAAGTAGCTAGGGCATTCATAAGGCCGAAAGGCATGAAGTTCCATTGGAACATACCCATAGGTGTTGAGAAAGCAGTAAGAGGTTTGGCGTCTTCAGGAAGAGGAACTTGCCAATAACCTTTAGACAAGTCGAGTTTTGTAAAGTACCGAGAATTAGAAAGCTTCGTGGGCAGCTCGTCTGACAGTGGCGTAGGTTCAGCATCGATATTTGTCACCTGGTTTAGTTTGCGATAGTCGACGCAAAGACGTATGTTATTGTCTTTCTTTCTGACAATAACCATAGACGAAGAGTATGCCGAAGTAGATGGTTCAATTATTTTTAATTGAATCATTTCATCCAATTCTTTCTCGACTTGTGCTTGAAAGTGCAATGGGATAGGATAAGGACGGACTCTGATTGGGTTGTAATCGGTGAGTATTATGTCATGTGAAATAATTGATGTTTGTCCAGGAATGTCCGTAAGCACGTCCTTAAAAGTTTGTAACATAGAGGAGACTTGTCTCTGTTGTTCAGTAGGTAACTCTGAAGAGATAGTTACATTCTCCCATGATTCCACAGAATGCAGTGGGATAACAGGAAGAGGGAGGTTCACATCGGAAAAAGTAGCCTCTTCCTCCTGAATTACTGACAGAGATGTGTAATGACCATGCGGTACCACTGGATCGTCTGTCGCTTGAAAAACCGGTTGTATGTAATCTGGTCTGTCATGAAATTCTGTCAACATATTAATATGGAAGGTTTCATGCTTTCCGTCCACATCGACGACATAGTCGACATCAGAAATTCTAGAGAAGACAGTATAAGGACCTTTCCATGAAATAAGAAGTCTGTTGTCCCTACAGGGTAGTAATACTAGTGCTTTGTCACCAGGACACAGTTGTCGCAGACGTCTATTTTTATTTGCGAATTTCCTCGCCTACTCCTTAGCAAATTCAGATGCAGAGGTAGCTAACCTACATGCTTCTGTGATGGGGCCGAAAAGAAGACGCCCGCCCCCTTCCTGTTTTTGGGCAGATTTATCGCCCATATATTTTCGATGTGCGCGCAGCACTCTGGGATGTAAAAAGTCTTCAAGAAGATATATTAATTTAGGCCATAATAAAGCCTAAACTATAATTGTGTGTTATTTTTGGTAGTCGTGTGATATATTTGAAAGTTGTGGGCCATACCTATGTTTTCGTGCCTAATAGAGCAAATATCGCGAGTTTTGTTTAAGTGGTGCAATTACTGCGCACGCGGACTAAGTTGAGTGTTTAGGCTTAGCGGTTTATATAAAGAAATAGCGAGCGGCAAAAGGGCTATTTGAAGATTCAGTCCAGACGAGAGAGAAACGAAGTTAGGCTCACCTTGTGTGGGTAGCAGATGGACAAAGAAACCAGAGCACACTGAAGCAAACATTAAACAAATAAAGCGAACAAAACCAAACAAACAAACACCCAACAGTGCTCGATTGCTAATCTGAAGAAGCAAACAAAGCAACGAATAGTTAAAATCATAGTTAAATAATTATACTCTCACCTGCCAAACAGTCCTTCCACGCCACCTGACACCCTCAACTATCACACACGCACACACTCATGCGTGTCGTCCAATGCGACTAGTAAGGCGTTGTGCATGAGGCTGGTAATCTCACCGTGTAACATCAGTTGCTACCAAAACCACTACTGAAGAGTACACACTTAGCTAACACACACACACACTCATGCATGTCGTCCAATGAGACTAGTATGGTGTTGTGCATGAGGTTGGCAATCTCACCATGTAACACAGATTGCTACCGCAACCACTACTGCACGAGCATCTGAATGCTTCATACGGAGGCAAACCACACTGGTGGCCCCATGCTCCCTCAGGAGCGGAGAAGAGAAATATATATCTCCAAGTGAGCCCACGTGCTCTCACAAACCATTCTTCACATTACAATAATTAAATAATAATCAACTGGACATAAAATAACATTCAACTATATGTACAACAAATACTCTCCTTAATGAGAATAAACCGCCACCTCGCAACTGGTCCATCTCAATATTCATTACTGCATTCTGAACATGTCGTAAGTGACGACTGGTGCGCTTAGTAACAAGTGTGTCGTATACGACCCCTGATGAGATTGGGAACTCATCACATGAAACACATCGTTACCGTCACTGTTTGCTTCTTCAGATTAGCAATCGAGCACTGTTGGGTGTTTGTTTGTTTGGTTTTGTTCGCTTTATTTGTTTAATGTTTGCTTCAGTGTGCTCTTAGTCACTGAATGGGTTGTAAAAATAAATACAGCCCCTGCCTCAGAATCAAGAGTTTTATTGTTGTTCGGGTCGGTGCGAGTGTGAAAAGAGAGTAATCAAATATCAACAACATCATCATCATCTCGCCCACCCTATCACACTTCGATAATCTTCTGCCTTAGAGCAATGACATATTCGTAGGAAGATTGTGTGTCATCGCTGATGTTCTCAGCAGTTAAGGTCGTGCAGCAACGACATGGGACTGCGCGGTTGCGCACCAAAGACGAGCTCGAATGGAGAAAACCCCGTGTGCTTATTAGGGACCTCTCTATACGCAAAAAAGCAAAAAACCTCTGTTCAGTCCTGGGCAGCATGTAAGGATAAGATACTGGACCTGGAGTGTAGACCTCTGGCAGATGATTGATTTCTAAAAAACGGACCAACAATCTGCAATATCAGCAGTAGAAATGCTCTTATTAGCCTCTGGCCATGTTTCAATGCATGTAAGGATAAACTGGTGTCCTCTGAGATTTAATTTTAAAAGGACCAACAATATCCGCAGGGCGAATAGGAATATCCGCAGCCTGAATACGTGCAGCATGGCGTGGACCTCGTGACTTAACTTCCTGACATATCTTGCAGGAGCGACAATAAATTCGTATATCTTTATTTACGCCTGGCCAAAAGAAGGAAGCAAGAACCCTCGATTTAGTACGGGAAAATCCCATATGACCAGCACACTGAGAGTCGTGGGCATGTTGCAGAATATGAACTCTCATCTCAATAGGTACCAGAATTTGCGAATGTATGGACGAAGCAGAATCTCGTACCATACGTACTAGTACTCCATTCTTTATAGAGGACCAAGATTTAAGATTTATGTCATAATTTGTATCATCATCTTTGACTAAGAGAAAGAATTTTTGCAATGAAGTATCATTTCTTTGCAGCTTGATAAAGGACTCACGTGAGATCACGGAGTGGACATTCGGATTAAGTACTTCATTAATTTCGTTAGAAGGAGTCTGAGAAATATTTTGAGCTTGTGCTCTTGTAGTGACTGCATAAGCAGCGTGAGTATTTTCTTCTTCCCAAACAGCAATTTGCTGCAGGGTACATTCTTTAATTCCGTGTATACGTCCCACGATAATGTCCGCAATGGGATTCGGGAGCAAACATGCGTGGACCTGTCCCGTAAAAAGGGAGTAGCTATATGGATGATAGCAGTCGGATACTTTTCAAGAGTTCCCCCAAATGTGACACATTTCACCACCTTTCCAGTGGCACAAGAAGGATATATGAGAGATTGTTTAACCCCAACAGTTGTGCATCCAGAATAAAAAAGAACTGATCATTATTCACGAAATCTTTATGTAGAATAAGAGACCCTCTTCCTTCATGCGCAGCTGCTGCCGGAAGAGCGGGTAGAGGATGACCGCATCTCAAGGTAGATATAGTAGTAGGTTCGAACAAAGTTGTGCACTCCGGGCACTGAGTTGCTCTATCAAAATCGAAAGAAGAGCAAGCGAAAGCACTAGAGGTACTATTATTATTGTTCACTTGATTACAAACTCCTTGGGACTCTTGTTGAGCAGAGTTAGCATGGTGACATGATCTATTATTGTTGTGTTGCGATCTACCGCGACTATTATTTCTTTTGAAATCATTGTTATTTGCTCTACTGAAACTATTGTTCTGATTTGAACCCCAGTTTCCATAGTTGCGATTGTCATTTCCCCTTTGCTCCGAATATCTATTAAATGGGTTTTGTTGTCTCTGTGAAAAATTATTATAGTTTCGATAGTTTCTATTGAAGCTACCCCTACGAAAATTTCCGTAATTGTTGGAACAAAAATTTTGAGGACTACTAGATTGCCTCCAGTTCCTTGAAGAAGAATCATTACGTGATGGACCACCTTGATTCTGTCCAAAATTATGATTACTACTCGTATCAAAATTGCGATGAGCACCTTGAAATTTACGACGAAAATTAGGACCATATGGTGTTGCTGAAGCCACAGGTAAACCTTCTTTGACTTTAGAATTGTTAACAGTTACATATGGGTGCGCAGTGACATATTGGCAACAGTATTGTTCCATATCTTTCAAATTCGTAGGCTTACGCTCATTTAAAGAAGCAAGAAAAGTCTCGTTAACTGATGACATGACTTTGTCACGAAGCAGTAATTCCATAAGAGCTTCATATGTGTGTTCAGTTTTAGACAGCTCAATCCATCGTGAGAACGTAAGACGTATCTTTGAAATAAATTCTGAAAATTCTACCCCAGTTTCTGGTAACATAGCCTTAAAGCGAAGACGATAACCATCTTCATTAAGTTGATATTTCTTTAATAAGGCTGCTCTGACAACATCATAGTTATTCTTGTCAGGACCCTCTACCATATTTATAGTAGTCAATGCTTCACCTTTAAGTATATCCATCAGTTCTGCAACATATTGCGACTTATCTAATTTATGAGATTAGCATTAAAGCTCAAATCTATTTAGATAGAACGATATATCGTCACTGGTAGATTTGATAGCAGGTAATTTGACCTTATAAGAACTAGCATTTATCTTATTAGAAGTTGTTTGATTATTTGACTCATTTTGTGAATTACCCATATTTGCCAACTTTATTTTCTCCAACTCCAAAGCTAAGATTCTTTCCTCGTGTTCCATTTTCTGTTTTCTCTCTTCAGCTTCTAATTTTTTATTTTCAGTCTCCATCTGCATTTGGACTTTTTTCTCCTCTGCTTCTCTTTCTAATTTCTTTTGTTCCATCTCCATTTGGAATTGTCTCTCATCTGCTTGCATCTGCAATCTCCTATCTTCAGCTTCAATTTTTTGTTTTTTAACTTCCATTTTCTGTCTCTTTTCTTCAGCCTTCTGCGCCTTGGTATATTCCAAAAGTGCGATTTCCTCTAATTTTTCCTCCGTCTTGCCAAGGGCTTTCTCTTGTGCAATGAAATAATCCAAAGTAGACATTCTACTGGATTGTATAGGTTAATTAAATTGTGCAATGATTAATCTTTCAAAAACTCACTTTATCCCAACTCAGTGGGTGACAAATCTTCGCTCAAGAACTTGTATATAATTACTTCACTTATTAATATAATTAATTAACTATATACTTATTGTGCATAACAATATTGACAGCGTATAACAACATATACAACACCAACAAGAATAACAAGGACAAGATATAAGTACAAATGAACACGTTCGCAGAAATCAACAAAAGAATAAAGCCAAATAAAGCAAAAAATATTGCAAAAACTTGCAATGATAACTGCGAAAAAATTAACAAAACAAATCACAAAAACAGTGTATAACGAATATAACTGAAAGATAGCAAGAGCAGGCAGACATTCAAAAACAAATTAATCAAAAACTAAAGAACAGAGAAAAATATTACAAAAACAACATAGAACATCTCGGCCCAGCTAAACAAATATAAAGATAACTGAATTCGGTAAAACACGAATTCAAACACACAGTCCCTAAAGAATGCTTCCAGATCTACTGACCGTTTGAGAAGGTATTAGCAGATCTGAAAGTCCCTCCAACCAAACCCGCTAAGAAAAAAAAGAACATATATAACATATAACATAAAATATATATGTAGCCTAAATATATGAAGAAGGCTTAATTAACACAAAACAGAGGCGCAGTTTACAACAAGAAACAGCCACTTATCTTTTAAGCTGAACAAATTCCCAGCCTCCACAACAGCAGTAATGATGTTCATAGCAAATACAGTTCAGCGTCAAGAGGATCCAACGTTGAAAAGGTACAGGAACTCTAAGACTCCAGGTACAGGCATCCTCCATCATTCAGCTTTCCAACATGTTGAACTTGTTTGCAAAAAATCAGGATCGGCAACACTGCACTTGATTCGAAAAGACTGTGCACAAAATTCCGAACTGTCAACACTGTAAATTCTATTGGATTTCTTCACAAGAAACAGATTCCACTGTACGGTCGAGAGGCTTCCGGGTAACACCGGGTACTTTCAGCTAGGAAAAGCCATTACTGTTGCATTTAAAAACATTACTGTAAATAGCCTCATCGAGCTGGCCAACCACTGTAACAAGAAGGTGGAGGCTCCAGAGGGATGATAATATTGGCTGTAACAAATGGTGCCACCACTGTAGCAAAGTGGTTTACCCCTGTCCCAATGGTGATGGTGTGGTACCAGGAGG
This sequence comes from Oreohelix idahoensis, assembly GCA_024509875.1. Classification (NCBI taxonomy): domain Eukaryota; kingdom Metazoa; phylum Mollusca; class Gastropoda; order Stylommatophora; family Oreohelicidae; genus Oreohelix; species Oreohelix idahoensis. Next base: position 382,519 of record JAMPIV010009615.1, read on the forward strand.
ATGTAGTAGTGGTATACTAGGTTTGCTGATGATGACAAATTAGCAGGTCGGGCTTATACAGATGGCCGACAAAAGGTGTGTGGGTGAGCAGAAACCAATGCGTGCGAATGCGTGTAGTTCATGTAAGTCAGTGACAATCACACACACCAAAATATGCACATCATAGTCAGAAAATATTGGAACTGCAAGTGACATTGATCACAGTTTTAATACGCCACAATAACAAATGTTCACATCACCAAAATACACTGTCACAAGCATAGTTCATAGCACGTCATGAAAGTAACGACAAATCAATATCCGTATAAAATATGAATGGCGCCTATATGTACGAGCCGTTCCCTGGCTCTGCAGTACTATAAATAATCTCTTTGACTTCTCCAATAATCGGTAAATAAGCCGCATGAGTGGCGGGCTTCCCACTAATATGCTCTGTGCGTCCTCTGACAAACAAGTCATATAATTCTTTGCCAATATAAGTTGCATGAGTGGCGGGCTTCCATATAATATTCTCTGTGTGTCCTCTGACCAATAAATCATGTAAATCTTTGGCAAGATAACAATATCCATATACTCATAAACTCTCCTCCGCACCAGGAGAAAGTCACCTCAATATCAGCCAACCATCTTGGGCTGGTAGCAACATAATACAAAAGTCTTGGCTACAAAAATAGTTTAAAGGGTATTTTTACCTTCCCTGTCATCCAAGAATAAACAGCAATAAACGTACGCCATCCTTGGCTCTCAGAAATATGTCAGAATAATAGCCGGGGAAAAACTCTCAAACATTCTTATCACACAGAGGACTTCGTTCCCCGATTACACAGGCTGAGAAAAATGGCCGACCTCCCTGGTCAAGCGCCCAAAGCGAACTGTCACGAGATATCGCATATCAGTTCCCGTCAGATCATTCACGCATGCGCGAATGATCGCGTGACGTGAGTTTAGCTCACACGAGTTAACCTTCTCGAAAACTGTTCAAGAAAATCTTAAATGACCAAATAGCAAGTCAAGGGAGAAGACAACTAAATCAAACCTGTTTCAAAAAAATATTATAACCTGTTAACTCCCTTAGACCGTAGTATAAACAAGTTACATCGAAAACTAAAACAAACCGACTTTAACACCGTCACTGACAGCTACGTAACCCAGAAAAGCTGCCAAGTGACCTCCTTTAAAAACTAGGATTCCATCACAATAGTGATGATAAAATTTTTTATAAATAATTATTCATTTCTTTAAAACCTTGTTAAAATCTAAGTGACTATTAAATCTGTTATTTGTAAATATACAAATTTAACGTCGATTTAGTCTTTTTGAATGTACTGCATGTTTGTATCAGTCAGTTTACTAAATACACTCTAAACATAGCTATACCATAACAAGAAGAATTCAATTGAGTAAATCAGAGCGGGGGCTTGAACAAGCTGAAATTAATAATTGCTTAATTCTTCATAAAAGGTGATGGCGGGCCGATATAAATTAACAATTGCCCTGCCAATGCAGCATTATTCTTGCCTTCGGAAATATCTTATGAATATTTCCTTGAGATATAGATGTCATTATCCTTCTATCTACAACTCTGCCAGTAGAAATCATGTGCGAAGGTAGACGCCTTTAAAGACCCATATTAGTTACTCTTGAGTTTTGGCCACTATTGGACCACTACTGCAAAGCAGGTGTGACGTATAATTGAAATATAGCTTACAGTAATCTGACATCCGTTGCTTTCCCATCTAGTGTCTATCATTTGCTAAACCAAACCTCGCAATTTTCTGCTTGTAGGACTCACCTTTAAATCCACACCCTTTTCCTAGGAACATAACAACAGAGTTGTTTACCAACTTTTCGCAACCTGCCAGTCTTAACAGGGGAGCGAATCACGTTTGCTTACCTGAGTTTCTCACCCGAGCCGATCTGCCCATTATCGGTCATTGGACAAATGCACGTGGAAATAACGGACTGTGTGAAGAGATACAGGGGCGATAATATTTTCCCGAACATCTTTGATGTTCGTACGTTCAGGGGGCGGTAAATTGTTTGATCTGCGAAAGGGGACGAAATGTAAGAGAGGCCCGTTGCACCGCCAAATCTTCTGATGTCGGTCAACATCGCTGAGTAGAGCAAACGAATGAACCTGTGATCCGGGAAACGCAGTTTCCTGATTTCTCTGCTATGCAGAATGTGTGAATTTTAACATCCTCTAGTGATAATAACACCATGATCTGTATATATACTGCGTTCTCTCCAGATCAGTTATCAGAGTCGCTCAAAAATTTTTGGATAATCTAAACACGCCAGACTAGAACCATTCTTCGCTAAATGTGTTAAATTGTCTCGTGGCGATTTCATTTTCTGATTTGTGGTAATAGAAATTGTGCTTAAGTGTTAAAATGTGTTAAGTTTACCATTTTAATTCACTGTGATTCCCAATCGTTAAAACTAGAGAAATAACAAAAAGCGTAGATATTTTCTTGCCAGTTGTTCAGTTTAAATATAAATTCCATCACCCCACTTTCTTACACAAGAAAATGCGGTTTAGCTGACTGGGATTATTACGCGTGACGAATGAGTGACAGAATAGAATTCGCATTATATTTCATTGTGTGAAATTATATAAGTGACTAGTGTTAATATCATGTGACTAAACAACAGACGCCGACAATCAAATAGCTAGTAGTGACAGGCGATTTTTGTTAAAGTGCGCGTATGGATAAATTAAATAATAATTGACTTTGTGCGCTGTTCATGTTCTTCACAGTCTATTCTGTAACCTAGTGCTAATCTTTGACCTTTGTGGTATTATCTTCTTTTGGGATATTTTTCTCAACAAGGGGGAGGGCACTTATTCGATTATTTTCATATGTCTGTAAACATGATTTTATTGATTTCTCTATATGTTTGATGTTGTAAAGTTTAATGATAATAAACAACAAAAAGAACTTAACTTTGTGTGTTGGTCAGACCCAAACCCATTAACCATAGTTTTTCACGTTTGTGTATCTTGTTGTCACATAATTGTGTGTTTGTGTTTAGTTTAACTTATAGTTATAGATAAAGGGAGGTATTAGATTGTCTTATGCTAAAATTTAGTCGTATAGACAGGCTGGACTAGAGAAACCACTCATTCCAGAGAAAGATCTTTTCCTCAAACTATTCACTCGTGAAATCTATTTCTTACACCTTTATTCTCACATATGTACCACTATCAACTCTGCTCAGACGGGACCAGAAATATATGCTAACCTATCTAAAATTTACGACAGAATGGGTCCTGGGATTTTATCTAATTACGACAGATTGGGTTCTCGTTTCCTAATTTTGATCTAAGTCTGAGTCTAGATAAATGACTAACGTCTGATATTGAATCTAAATCTTAGTCTAGATAGAGTTTGCTGTGCGTCTTGTTTTGTGAGTTAATGAGTATTAATAATAAGTATCCCCTAGACTAACGTTCCTATTTACTGGGTTCTGACCACACAAATTAGAAATGTGTTTCTTTACACAGCATCGTAGAGTTTACATACAGTTTTGATTTTGATGGTAATCTTTGTCGGATATATGATATTTGGTAATTTTGTACAAAACGACCGCTGGTACGCGTGATTGTTTATCAGTCACAACATTTTTTTGGAGCAGTGGAGTGTGAGCATAGCAAAGGAAGTGCATTCTGGCAGTCGCCAAGTTAACAGCTTTCCCTAACTCCAAAACTGACTTCAGGTGTGGACGAGTGTGGTGGATTTATATAAGGAATTTTTTTTTCTCCTTAATTAAAAAAAAAATAAATGTTTTTCCACAGTAGTAATAGTAGTTTTTTCAGTTTTTAGCTTGATCTACCATCTTTATGGTTTAAGTTGTCTGCGTTAGGAGCCTTTTTGCCAGTTAACAGCAGCGATAGATTAGATAACTGATAACAGAGAGGAGGTAACACATTAAAATCAGATAATTTTGGGGGTTTTTTTTTATTTCTCTTAATTTGATAGGGAGCACTGAATCCTTTTCTTCTTTCTTTCTCGAGTAAGTCGCAGTAAGTTATTTGCCATAGCTGAGCGTGCAAAACTTAGAGCAATGCTAAGAGAGGAAGCAAGGGAAGTAGGACTGCAAGGTGAAGAAGTGCTACCTTTTGTGAACGAAGAACTTGACAGGTATGAGGCGGAGAAGAAGGAAGCAGAAGCTAGAGAGAAAGAGAAAGAAGACCGTCAATTGGAAAGTAAGAGAATTGCGGCGGAAATGGAAACTCGCAGAGACATGGAGCGAGAGAGGGAGAGACAACACGAGGAAAGAGAGAATGATCAACGACGTCAGCACGAATTGGCGCTTAAGACTCTAGAGGTCCAAAGTCGCGGTGCAGCGTTTAGCTCCAGCCACGGAGAGCCTTCCTCACCTCAGTCACTCTCAACTGATCAGAGCAGTACTCAATCTCCCCAATTAGCAGCTATGTCTTTTACCCTAGAATCCTTCCCAAGCCCCAATGAGAAAATTGACACCTATCTAGAAAAATGTGAGAGAATGGCAACACAGTATGGTTTAGAAAGTTCGCGATGGTGTTTGAAACTTTCCCAGGCTTTGAAAGGCAATGCATATGATGCGTATGTGAAACTTGGAAGCAGCCATCAAGACAATTACGACATGTTGAAGACAGGTTTACTTGAGCGTTTCGAAATGAACGCTCGCAAACTTTTGCAACTGTTCCGGAACTGCAGGAAGGAAGGAACCGATACGTTTTCCCAGTTCTCTTCCCGTCTGAAGGGATATTTGACGAAGTGATTGAAGCTTTCAGAGCTTCCTTGCACTTATGAAGAGTTACAAGAGCTGATTTTCTAACATAACAGAGCCAGAAGGACATTACAAAGGAAAACCCCTGCAAGGGACACTGATCAGGCACATGCTCACCGGACAAATCGAGAGGGCAATTTCAGTGATTCTCCAACTCGAGGAACTGTTACATTGAACGGGACTTCAACGTATTGTCTGTTTGATACAGGTTTGAGTTTTGATTGTATTGTCGCAAGGCATTTGGTCAAACCTGGTCAAGAGACAGAAGAAACCGTCAAATTATGTGGAGTTTCTAAAGGTTATGCACCCATAACGCTTCCCATCACACTGGTGGAAATACACTCCGATTTCGTCCGAGGTGTTATTAAAGCGGCTATAATGGATGATCCGATCTACCCCGTCATACTTGGATGTAGATATGTGTTTATAGGGAGACCTAAAGAGCCGATTGTGGCAGCAGTAACTACAAGAGGGCAAACCAAGAAGGAACAGGAGCCTGCACCTAATATGTTACATAAGGAACTGAAAGAGGCGCAACAAATGGACCCTACCTTGCAGCCTTGCTTTAGAAAATTGCCCATGGCCAAGGACCCCAGACACAACGGAGACATCATTTCTAAGGATAGAGTGCTGTATCGAAGAACGGGCGACTCTGAACAGGGACATAACCAGCTTCTAGTACCGACGCAGTACAGAGACCAAATCTTAGAAACGGGACACTCTCTTCCCTTTAGCGGACACATGGGACAAAACGCCACTATTCAGTGAATAACTACTCACTATTGGTGGCCAGGAATGAACACTGATATCACCAGATATGTGAAATCCGCCGCCAAATGCCAACGTGTGGCACCGAAGCATTAGACACCCCCAGTTCCTATAGGAGAAATGCCAATAGTGGGGACACCATTTGAACGGGTAGCAGTCGACATTATAGGACCCCTGGAAATGACTAAAAGAAGGAACAGGTTTATCCTGACCTTAGTCGACACATGCACTATGTGGTTCGAAGCTATACCGCTAACATGCACGGATTCCAAGCATGTTGCACAAGCCCTAGTGCAGATTTTTACACGGTTGGGTTTCCCTCAACAAGTTTTGACGGATAACGGATCCCAATTCCGTAGCCTGTTAGCAACAAACGGAATCATTTAAAGATGTTAAATTCGGCGACATTCTCTCAGACGCACAACAGACAGAAACGAATACGTTACTGAAACAGTACACGGCAGTCTTAACGGACATACCTGGTCGAACACATCTTGTAAAGTTTGATATGAAGCTGACAAACGAGACACCTGTGCGAACCAGAGTTTACCCGATCCCGAATGCTAAAGCTGACTCGCTACGTGGAGAAATTCACAAGCTACGTCAAGCTGTGATTATTAGCGAGTCTACATCTCCTTATAGTTCGAGCGTAGTACTGTTGGAGAAACCGAATAAGGAAGTTCGGCTGTGTATAGACTATCGTCTACTCAATACTGTAACCGAATTTCAGCCCGAACCACTCCAAAGTGATTCTGAACTGTTCACCAAGCTTAGCAAGGCAAGAATGTTCTCCAAGATTGACCTGAGTAAAGGTTATTACAAAAATACCAGTCAAGGAGGAAATTAAACCCCTGCTAGCTTTTAGCACCAGTGAAGGACATTACAATTTCAACGTTTTGCCTTTCGGTTTGCACAACGCACCAGGAGTCTTCACCAGAATGATGAGAAAGCTTTTAGAACACTTGCAAAGTCCACATTTCCACAATTTCATGGACGATATACTGATTGCAACGGATAACTACGAAGAACATATTGCTACGGTCGCTATGCTCCTCGGGAGACTAAAGGAAGCTGGCCCGTCCTAGCAAATGTTTAATCGGCTTTGAAAAGGTTGACTTACTAGGGCATACTATTTCTCAAGGTTGTATGTGCCAGTTGCCAAAAAATCGAGAAAATACGTGCAGCGAAGAGGCCTAAACAAAGAGAGACACGTTCTTTCCTATCACTGGGTGCGTACTACCAAAAGTTCATTAAAAACTTCAATGGCCTGACAGCACCTCTTACCGACCTCACAAAGAAGGGAAAACCCGATAAGGTTGTTTGAACTGCAGAGTGTGAAAACGCTTACGTCACTCTCAAGGAAAGTCTATCCAAATACCTCATTTTACGGTTACCCGACCTGACAAAACCTTTCGTCTTGCGCGTAGACGGACAAGGAATCGGATGGACACTGCTGCAAGATGACGAGAGTCATCCAAACTTGTTATTTCCAGTGGCCTACGGCAGCCGCAAACTCAAAACAGCAGAAATGAATTATTCGACCGTGGAGAGGGAATGTTTAGCACTTGTGAACGGTATAAGGAGACACCATGAATATCTGCATGGAGTTTCGTTCACAGTGCAAACAGACCATGCTCCATTGGCATTCCTAGGAGCCAATAAGGATTTTAACGCAAAGATTATGCGTTGGGCTCTGCTGTTAAGCGTACACTCGTTCAAAGTACAATACATACCAGGGAAAAAGAATGTAGGAGCGGATTTTATGAGTCGAAATTGGAGCATGGAGGAGGATGATGAAATTGAAGAAAGCAATCACTCGGAAGCTGCGGACGACGGTAGCTCTATTTCAATAAATGAGATATGAAAGGGTTTCACATCTTCAAGCCCGGACGTACTGTGACGTATAATGGAAATATAGCTTACAGTAATCTGACAGCCGTTGCTTTCCCATCTAGTGTCTACCATTTGCTAAGCCAAACCACGCAATTTTCTGTTTGTATGACTCACCTTTGAATCCACACCCTTTGTCTGGGAACATAACAACAGAGTTGTTTACCAACTTTTCGCAGCCTGCCAGTCTTAACAGGGGAGCGAATCACGTTTGCTTACCTGAGTTTTTCACGCGAGCCGATCTGCCCATTATCGGTCATTAGACAGATGCACGTGGAAATAACGGACTGTGTGAAGAGATATACAGGGGCGATAATATTTTCCCGACCACCTTTGATGTTCGTACGTTCAGGGGGCGGTAAATTGTTTGATCTGCGAAAGGGGACGAAATCTAAGAAAGGCCCGTTGCACCGCCAAATCTTCTGATGTCGGTCAACATCGCTGAGTAGAGCAAACGAAAAAAACCTATGATCCGGGAAACGCAGTTTCCTGATTTCTCTGCTATGCAGAATGAGTGAATTATAACATCCTCTAGTGATAATAACACCATGATCTGTATATATACTGCGTTCTCTCCAGATCAGTTATCAGAGTCGCTCAGAAATTTTTGGATAATTTCTAAACACGCCAGATTAGAACCATTCTTTGCTAAATGTGTTAAATTGCCTCGTGGGGATTTCATTTTCTGATTTGTGGTAATAGAAATTGTGCTTAAGTGTTAAAGTGTGTTAAGTTTACCATTTTAATTCACTGTGATTCCCAATCGTTAAAATTAGAGAAATAACATAACGCGTAGATATTTTCTTGCCAGTTGTTCAGTTTAAATGTAAATTCCATCACCCCACTTTCTTACACAAGAAAATGCGGTTTAGCTGACTGGGATTTTTACGCGTGACGGATGAGTGACAGAATAGAATTCGCATTATATTTCAATGTGTGAAATTATATAAGTGACTAGTGTTAATATCATGTGACTAAACAACAGACGCCGACAATCAAATAGCTAGTAGTGACAGGCGATTTTTGTTAAAGTGCGCGTATGGATAAATTAAATAATAATTGACTTTGTGCGCTGTTCATTTTCTCGCGGGCAATAACGGGGGAGGGCGCATATCCTTTTTCCCGACAGGCCATAGCGGAAAACGTACGTGTGGATAGGATAGTAGAATTTTATTTTTTCATAAATATTTTTTTCTTCCTAAATAGTACCTGATCAACAAAAACAAAACCAGCGGCCAGCGGTCTTAATTTGGGTCTTCGACATTTTGGGCTAGTTCGGTCCTCTTTCTTCATTCAGAGAAGGATTAATGGTGTCTTCTTCTTGGCTTACAAGTCCCAAGTTCCTTCGTAAACCGGTTGGGCCAAACAGACCAATAAACATTAATATTAAATCTTACCTGGACTGTACCTTACCCAGAATTATTTATTCAATTTTTCCAGCCCACTGGGCATACGAAAGAACATATATTCCTGACGTTTGACAGCCGTATCAACGGAGTGATCCAGAAAGTTACGCTGTTTCAAAATCGGCACTCACCATAGAGCCAGCCGATAGGATTTACCATCATCATTTTCTTTTTTCATATTGTAATATTTTTGTATTAGCAACCAGATGTTTCGCAATAATGGAATTATTTTTCTCCTTTTGCAACTGTGAACGTCCAGAGCACGTCTTCCTTCTGCAACTATTCGCGGTGACCTTTTGATTTTCAACTAGGAAAAATTAAACCACCAAATTTGGCGTCCACCTTGTAATTATTATTTGATATATAGGCTGGACTGGGGCTAATTTGGCAACCCACCTGACAGTATAGGTTCAGGAACGATTGTAATTTTTTCAAGGGATATCAACACCATGATTGGGTTAGCGAGATTGTTTGTGGCCACGTATGAGAGAGAGAGAGAGAGAGAGAGAGAGAATATTTTCATTTGTTACAAGCATTGTACTAACTTCTTTTTTTTATTTCGCTAGACTTGTGTACTTTACTGAGTAGTAATTTAGTGGAAACTTGTTCTTCAAGTCTATTCTGTAACCTAGTGCTAATCTTTGACCTTTGGGGTATTAACTTCTTTTGGGATCTTTTTCTCAACAAGGGGGAGGGCACTTATTCGGTTATTTTCATATGTCTGTAAACATGATTTTATTGATTTCTCTATATGTTTGATGTTGTAAAGTTTAATGATAATAAACAACAAAAAGAACTTAACTGTGTGTGTTGGTCAGACCCATACCCATTAACCACAGTTTTTCACGATTGTGTGTCTTGTAGTCACATAATTGTGTGTTTGTGTTTAGTTTAACTTATAGTTCTAGATATAGGGAGGTATTAGATTGTCTTATATTAAAATTTAGTCGTATAGATAGGCTGGACTAGAGAAACCACTCATTCCAGAGACAGATCTTTTCCTTAAACTATTCACTTGTGAAATCTATTTCTTACACCTTTATTCTCACATATGTACCACTATCAACTCTGCTCAGACGGGACCATAAATATATTCTAATCTATCTAAAATTTACGACAGCAGGGGAGGCTATTCCGTGACAGTAAGAAGCGAGGAAGACTTTACTTTTTTCCAAACACCCCTCTGCCCCATCGTCACAAAATTTTGACCCCCTCTCACTGCGTGACGTTATATGTGGACGACCCCTAAAAGCTAGATCGAAGAAAAATACATGGGGAAGAGAACTGGAAACATAAATGAAAATGACGAAGAAGCCACGGGGAGACCTTGAGGCAAATGTTGCGTGACAGAAGGACTTGACATGCGTTTGTTGAAGGCCCATGCTCCTTGGATAGGTGAAGGGTGAAGAGTGAATGAATGACCCTGAGGCGTTAAACTCTTCCCCATGGGCAGTCTCTCAAAGCATTCACTTACTTTGTTCTTATTGCAAATATACAAGTTGAGACACAGCTTTCAAAGACGAGGGAGAATTTAATGGTGTATTTTATGACACATCAGCTTTTTCCAAGACAGCTGAAACTGTCTTCGTTTTACAATATGAGTGATATCAAAGCCCTGTTAGTCCATTAGTTAGAAATGTCGAAGGCTCGTACAGACTCCATTTATTGGATAATTCCTGCACCAAGCCGTTCACATGGTCTTGATTGTCTCTCGGTGTAAATTTAATGTGTTTTTTTTGACATTATTTTTATCATAATTTTATTTTGCGCTCCATACGGAGCATTGAGTCACCACTGTAGCTGATCCTATTGCAGGAAGCCTGCACCAAGCATTCACAACCTTGATATATGGTGAGTTGTCTTTATATTAGTTGTCTTGTACGATATACCGGAGTGTACAGTAGTCCTATTATTTCTTCAGATACCCCCCGGGACTACACAAGATATATCGTGCGTAGCTTTAATGACAAATAGTAGTACACTGAAATCCACAACATTTATTAGCTGACCAATATTGAAATTAACATTAAATAGTTTATTAATAGATGACATACTTAAAAAATGTAATTGCTATTAGCTGTATAATAACTGATACTTAAAAAAAAACTAGTTGCTTATTACCTATCTCATAACTGACATTTTAACAATAACTATTTTGTTATTAGAATAATAATAATAACCCATTCAGTCATAACTGACTATAGGAATGCTCTCCCGAGGTGACAGCCCTCAGATGCTTATTTTCCTGTTGTTCTTTTCAACGTTTGTTCCTCTCTTCTGCTTGTTGTGTGAGCTTCTTTTCGCCCAGTCTAAGGTTGTGCCGTAGATAGCATCGCCACTTGGTGCGATCGGCAGCTTCATCCTCCCAGATTGCTGGATTTACGTCCAGTGCCCTCATGTCTCTCTTGCACACTTCTTTGAATCTCAGCTGCGATCTCCCAACTGTCCGTTTGCCATCTGCCAGTTGTCTGTAGAACATATCTTTCGGGATGCGACCATCTTCCATACGGCGGACATAGCCAAGCCAGCGTAGTCTGCGCTGTCTAAGCAGTGTATGTATGCTTTGAAGGCCAGCACGTGATAACACCTCGACATTTGTCACTTTCACGATATTTTGTTATTACGAGTACCTGTTCAATAACTGATACTCAACTATAACTATTTTGTTATAATCTGTCAAATAATGATTCTTAATAATAAATGGCTTGTTGCAAACTGTCTACTAATGATGCAACAATAAATAACAAGATAAGATGAGAAGTAATGGAGTCAGCAAACTGAAATATGCCATTACAGCATGGATGAATTTCGCTACATAACAAGAGACACATAATATTAGACATGTAATATGAAACATGTCGTAAAATCCATTAATCAGACATAAAGCATGATTAATGTGACAAGATAAATATGCGCATTTGACAACAGTATGTTGAAGTTTTTGTGGATTTTTTAAAAACAGGATGTGGTAAAATGCCCAAACTTCCTTAGTCATTTTTTACGACCTGCATGGTTGGGAACAGTGTTAAAATTTTTTGCCCCGGTAACTGTTATTTATTGTACATTGGCCTCTGTTACAAACTGCTAGAGAATTCACAGCTGCAAGAGCACAAGACGAGAGACGATTATATCAATTGTTTCTGTAACTCCTTGTCACTTTTCGCTTTTAACACTTTTATCAACGTATCTCAAGTTGTTTATATTATGTCTACGAACTAAAGTTCTTGGCATGTCCTCTATGAATCTCATTATATGTTCACTGTACATATTGTACAGATCAGGGCTCAGACGACAGCAGACACCCTGCTTTATCTCCTGAAATATTCCTACTTGGCTGCCAACTCTTATGGGTGCTGTTTGCTGCCAGTACAGGTTCTGTATTATTCTCAGATCTCTGCTATCGACGTTTATGCTTTCTAAAGTTTTCATTACTCCCTCATGTTTCTGGTAGTCAAATGCTTTAGACAATTCTATAAAGTACATTTCTTAGGTGTTTTCATTTCCATAGCCGTTTCTATTAATCATTGAAACTTCTACATACCGCACTAATCATCACCAATATTTAGTTATATTTTACCTCTCACACTTTAGTGTGATTGGTTTGGTTTTTAAGGACTATCTTCATTGCACACGGACTACTCCATCAGTGCTCCGATCTCCTCCCTTAGATCACACAATGAAGATTTCAGCACAGTGCACGAACTCCGTAGCACCGGCGACAATCCTAATGTGTTTATATAGGAAACACACATTCTATAAATATTTTTGTGGTGGGTAGGTTTCTAACTTTTTAATTTGCCAAGGCAGCGGCCTGATAGGCGTACTCTTTACAATTTCCAACTGCCGTGGGATTTTTAAAGTGCGCAACTTGCACACGGGGCCTCCTATTTTTTCGCCCTTATCCGAGAAGGCTAGGCATCCGATCTCACTACCTCTAGAACTCGAGGCGGACACAATACCTCTTAGCCACTCCTAACCCAGGAAGGTGATAATTCTTAACAACAGGTAAGTTCCATGACTCATAAGACTTATTATGCGGTGGTCTTCACATTGGATGGCTACAGGTTTCTTTGGCAAAACTAGGAAAATGAGTTTTAGATGGTCAGCTGGTATGAATTCTGTTTTAGATGTCAGTCAAAACTTCTGTTATCATGACTACTCGAAATTTCCCCACAGCCTCAATTTTCTCTATTGTTATATTATCTGGTCTAGGTTCCTTGACGTTCTTAATTTGGCGCATGGCGTACTCAGCTCCTGCCAGGAGTACTGGTAGTCCTTCACATTTGTCTTTAATATTTAAATCACTATCATCATCGTAGAGCTTCTGTATGTATTCTGTTCAGGATGACTATTACATTCTCTTGACTCATTGATATAGTTCATTATTTTCATTTAAAACTGTCAGTGGTTGTTTGTATTCTTCTACCTCAGTTATTCGGTTGTACAAATATTGTGTGACCTTTCTTTGTTGCACTTTGAACTCTCTTTATCTCTGTTTAAGCCATGCTTTTTTGTTTACTATTTCTTTATTTAGTATTCAATATCCTTTTTTGTCTTGCATCTTTTTCCCTCTTGCGTTCATCAATTGTAAAATTTCATCTATCCCTTTATTCTCAACAATCTTCTTTATTGCTAGAATGATTTCCTTTAATGAATGAAGCATTAACTCCTTTAGCATTTCTCACTGTTCATCTACACTCTGTATGTCTCTAAACCTTTGCATCTATACTGTATTGTTATGTTATATATCTCACCTTTCTTTCCTGTTTTAAGTAAGTGTGACGAGATGGATGTTAAATAGAAAATTAGAAAGTAGTTCCCATAAATGGAGAAGAGAACTGGTGAACCAGAGGCAGGGAGTTCAAAAGACGAGTCAGGCAGTTAGCTGTACAGTTCTCGATTATAGCTGTAGAAGAGAACTGATAGGTAAGTCACATTTTCGCTAGGCCTATCCTATGCTGCTGGGGTGTTATATAACTATGTAAGCGCAGCTCGTATTTATTCCCTACCAATTTTAAACTATTAATATTTCTTTGACCACACAACAAAATTATGTTGTTAAAGTTGTTTGTTTTGAAAAAGGGATGGGTGGAGAGCGGGCACTTAACAGCTGACCATTATTGCCTCTTCTCTTTCCATCTTGGTCTACCCTGTTCAACCTGAAAATTGGTTATAATTGGGGTATTTAGTGTCATTTTATTTACTAATTTTGTATTAAATTTAAATAACTATTGTCTTTTGCAGTTGCTGGTTTTAATTTATATTAGTATTTGTCATTTTATTTTCAGTTTTGTATTGTATATAGATAACTATTGTCCTTCGCACTTGGTTTTAATTTGTATTAGTGTTTTTTTTTTAAACCTCGTTGTCTTTCCTTGTCAAATGAGTAGTTAATAAGTTTGCTAATTTTCTGTTTTTTTTTTAAATGTTGTTGTTGTTTTAAAGAGGTGATGGGTGGAGAGCTGGTACTTAACAGCTGCCCCTTATTGCCTCTTCTCGTTCCATCTTGGTCTACCCTGTTCAACCTGAAAATTGGTTATAATTGGGGTATTTATATTAGTATTTGTCATTTTATTTTCTCTTTTGTATTGTTTATAGATAACTATTGTCCTTTACGCTTGGTTTTAATTTGTATTAGTATTTGTTCTTTTTGAGTTGTTGTTTTTTTTAAACCTCGTTGTCTTTCCTTGTCCTATGAGTATTATTAGTAAGTTTGCTAATTTTTCTGTTTTTTTTTTTTTAAATGATTTGTTAGTTCTTGTTGCTTAATTTCTATGTGGTTGAATGTCTTTTCTTAAGTACTAACCTTATATGTTTTCCTTTGTTTTATGTATATATCTTTTAAGTATTGATTGGGCTTCTCCTGGGGCATCTATACTTACTACCATATCACATGTTTTTTAAATTTTTTTTTTAATGTAAAACATTTGCCTCGTGTTGGCGAGCCGCGTCCCGTTCAACCTAGTCGGTTATATTAGGGCAAATTAATATTAGACAAACATAAAGGTATGTTTTCAGGCACTCGTAAGAAATAAAGAAGTAGAACACTTAGACAACAGAAAAACAACAGACGAGAGTGGCTTACCCAGGGTTCGAACCCCGTACCTTCCGTACGACAACACCGCCTAGCTATACAAGCGAATCACACTAACCTCACGGCCAGCTAGGCATCCCCAAAAAAAGATGCTTTACTGACCGCGTCATCAGTTGCCAAACACATCCAAATATAAAAGACCCTTAGGTCTGGCTTATTTTTATTTTTTTTAATGTAAAACTTTTGCCTCGTTTTGGCGAGGCGCGTCCCGTTCAACCTAGTCGGTTATATGAGGGCGCATGTCCACATTTTTTTTTTTCTCGCATGAGGTCGCATTATTTTTTCCCTAGCCTGAGGTCGCATTATTTTTTCCTCGCATGAGGTTGCATTGGCACACGCCCAAAACCCCCGCCCCTGGTCAAGACACATGTCCCAACACAAAAAGACCCAATGACAACATGTGTCACCTAGTGATCCTCTGTGCTCTCACACAAAGGACCTAATGACACATGAATATCACTGTACTGGTCCCTGTGTCTAGACACAAGATCCTAGTCAAAGGTCGGTTATATTAGGGCGCATGTCCAAATATAAAAAACCCTTAGGTCTAAGTATTGCTAGGTCTGGCTAATACGTTTTTCACCACTAGTTGAACCCGCGAAATATGACCAGCTTATGGTATCTGTGGTTTATAATTAAAGCGCCCCTCTGATGCTGACTTGCCACTGTTGATCAGACTCCTCATTTCGACAATAATTTTTTATGGCTGTAGATAAGTCAGTCAAAAGAGGGTACTTCATTTAACCATACAATACTTTTAAGGAATTTAACGTCATTTAAAGACATTTTAAAAACCCAGTCACAATTATTTCCCTTTGGCTTAGCGTTACGCCAAAGTTAGCAAAATTGTTTCCCTTACAATATATCGACAAAATGTACCAAAATAAAAGACAAGAAAAAAAAAGAGAAGCACAGCCCCCAAAAGCAAAGCCCTAAAAAGGACTGTACCCTTACATTGCTAGTGTTTGTCAGTCCTAACAAGGACTTCTAGCTGAGCCAATGCTGTCCAGGATTGAGGTTATATAGTGGTGGAAGCCATCTTCTTTCGGGCACAAAGCAAACATGAGGATTGATGTTAAGCATAACATTAATTTTAAATATTCATCAGTTTTAAATGTACATTAATTGAATAATATTTTTTAAAGCCTACTGTCATACCCACAGACACAAATTTTAAAATCAATTATATTTAACAGTGTAAAATGAATAATCCTTTAAAAAAGGGTAATTATCACAGGGTGATGTTATAGATATTGAGGGAATTGTCTGAAAGTTCACTTGGCAGCTTTTAAGTTTGTACTTAGCTGCCAGTTAGTTTGTTGGTTTCTGCTCCAGCCGATGTTCGGTTCTTTGCAGGTTATGGACTGATTCACTCTCGTCACTGGTCAAGTCTGCAGGTTGTGACACGTTCCAATAAATATTAGGGAGTAGTCACGAAGCTGGTCAAGTGTCTTCAAGACCCGTTTGATGATGGTGTCTAGCGTTGACAGCACGTCACTTATACCACACACTTTGTTCCAGAGATAGCACCCTCAACTGGTACCACCGACCCTAAATATTTTTGGGAATACTGACTCCTGGCTCAGAGAAATAGTTAAGGCAACGTGTTTAAGATGCCTCTTACACGCGGTCTGGGGTATTACTTTACACTAGTCTCCCACTTTGACTTTGTGTTCAGATTCATAGGTTTCTGTGTTAATGTAGGTAGAGTTTTCCTGAGATATAAGTCCACAAGATGCTCAAACAAGGTCCAGTCCGATAAATGGAACTCTGATCCTATTCCTTACTCTGGCTAGCTGGCTGTCTTCTTGATGAGGTGAATTTCACAGTGCTCTAAAGCGGCGAAAGTGTCAGATTATATTGCAACTTTCGTCACACGCACGTTGTTGTTACAATTTGACTAGGCTCCAATCAGCAGTGTTGTTTATAACATCTATAATTGCCCAGCCAATTATATTCAATCATGCGTGCTATGATGGGGTTTATCCCAACAATTTCTTCATAGGAACATTCTGCGTGATTTTTTAAAAGTCACTTTCCATATTAGGAATTGTTATTTCCATCGATTATCGGTCCTGTTTACACTCACGACTTCCTACATTATCACAAATAATTTCTTCCTGTAAACTTATTACAACATTCCGTCTTTCAGGTGCGTGTCTGTTTGTGGTAAAAGAGGTTACTGGTGTTATAAATTAGGGGTAAACAGATTGAGGTCAAGCTGTGTAAGTTCCCTGAGTCTAATTGTTGATGATGATTCTCAGAGTCCCTATCCGCCACCTCTCAGAACTCAATCTGTGTAAAATAGGCTCTGTGATGTTATGTGGCTGAGTGTGTCTAGGGTAATGTATTTAATATAAGGACGGAATAACATGTAAACAGAACTGTAACTCAATAATATTAAAATGAGTAAGACTTTTGTTAAAGTTTAGGTAATTATCTTAACAATTTATTTTCCCTGTACCTCAGTTTTATGGGACAGGGAATGTCAAACTCAATAAATTTGTTTATATACACTATTAAAAATAAATAACTGGAACTCTGTCCAAGTATCTTATTTCTAAGGATAAAGGTCACTGTAAGAATTGCACCCACTGATCTGTCTATCTGCTTGTACGTATCACTGTTCATATGTGGGACATATTGTCTTCTTCATCCTCTCACGGTGAGTTTAATATTTATTATTTTTATGGTTGTGGTGAAATATTTGATGTTATACTCTCAGTGCCGGTATAACGGACTTATCTTATAAAATGATGACAACTGTTGGCCCTTTTGTTCTCAAATACATTCAACTGGCTTTAGGGCTGAAGAACTGGGGTAGCTGCAGCAACAAGGCTGAGCGTTCTCCCAAAGTTTCTTCCCTCACCCGGTTTCCTGCCACCAATAAGTGTGCTGGTATAGGACCTGTAATGAGAGGAAAATGCCCTCCCCATATAAATCTCATCTAATATCAATTCCACACGCAAACACTGTGACAACTCACCCTGATCAGCTATATGTGCTGATCATTGCACAAATCTGTATATTCCATTGTTTAACACCACTGCTGTGTAAACATTCTTCTACAGTGATAGTACCAAGCTCTTGTTTCCTCTTCCAAGAAGTCTCTTCCATACAATAGATAGGGGTGTACAATACATGGCTTGTGATCCCTTAATATCTCTTACAACATCTTATACAGGGCTTTTCGTTCATACAATAGATAGGGTGTGCTCAGAGCCAGATTAACTTAGTAGCACAAGTAGCATATGCTACGGGCCCCGCGCTTTTAGGGGCCCCGCGCTAATAAATATGCACATAATTTTTTGGTCATCTTCTAATACGAGCGTTGATGGGAAGGAGCGAAGCTCCTGACCGGGTTGGAAGGAAAGTCCACTGACCCACCCAGCCTCGCAATGATATGTCATTGGGCCAAAAGAGCTGGAAAGCTCGAGTGCCGCTGGTTAGAGAGAAGAAAAAAAATACGAGCGGTAAACCAATGATCTTGTGATTTATGCCATCTTTAGCACCTTTTCATTTGGTGTCACGAAATTGTGAGAGAAAGAGCATAAGAGGGTAACTTAGTGTGACTTTTCATTATTTTAATCTTAACTGTTTGCGGACGGAAGCCATTTAAGTGGCGTTGAAAATTTGGTCACGTTTGGACGGAAGCCACTTTTTTGGCTCTAGGCGACTGCCCCTCTAATTTTGTTTCGTTCTTTGTGAAATGAATTTGCATTAACAATAAAAACTAGAATTTAGGAAACGGAAACTTCCTGTTTTAATTGAGGTATACGGCGTGCTCGCACTCTCTTTCGATCTTGATTAAAATTTCTTGATTTGTAAGGTTAGAAAACTCAAAAAAAAATGAGCAGTAGACACAGAGATATTGGACGTTATTATGCTTCTGGAAGTGAAAAACGTAAAGCGAAGGAAGAAAAAAAAAGAAGAGATCAACTTGTGATATCAAAAACACGTAAGCTGACAGAATATTGTGATGTTCATGGTGGTGGTACTCTAACCGCTGAAGCTGGAAGTACAGAAACAACTAGTACTAGTGCAGGCTGTGCAACAGAAAACATACAGCAAAACCCAGTAAACACTGAGTCTGAATGTGAAAGAATAAGTGAAACGAAGAAGTACTCCAATGATATTGGTGACTGGCCGAACAATATAGATGACTGTGAGCGTGAATATTGCATATCCAAGGGAAGTGAAAAATGTCAACATGTTGATAGTGCCTTCTCTTCATCCATGCGATTGTATGACACTGAAAAGAAAACTCGATACTGTCAGAAGTCTTATTTTACACATATTCATAAACTTACAAACAAGCAACATGCAAGAAAATGGTTATGCTATTCAGAAAGTAAAGGGCGCCTATTCTGTTTCCCATGCAAGCATATGAGTTCAGAATGTTCATCAAAGTTTACTGTGGAAGGGTTTAATGACTGGAAAAATGCAAGCAATCTATTGCGTCGACATGAAGAAAGCTCCTCACATATACAAGCTTTAATTTCACTGTTGATGCGTAAAAACAAAGGTGAACGTGTCAATTCCTATCTTGTGAAACAAATGGACATTCAAGAAAAGTATTGGCACAAACTTCTAGAGCGAATAATTGAAGTTGTGAAGTTTTTAGCAGAACGAGGCCTTTCATTTCGTGGCAGTGATGAAATTGTTGGGTACCCTTATAACGGGAATTACTTAGGGTTGTTAGAATTACTGGCCAAGTGATAAGTGTGGATTTAGGCTGACTACTGGCCACTAAAGATGATAGACCACAAATCTGGCCACTATGGACGTTACAGGTATCAGTCCGAAGTCGTGGATAATCAGCAGCCCAGTAGAGTACCACCCCTATAGACATCAGGGATATAATAGGTTGAAGTGTGAGGTGTCTTGTCTGGTCTGTTGTTGCTTGCTGTGAGTGTGGGTGATGTGGTTTCACAAGTTCACAACATATGTGGTATGACATGGAAAGTCATATAAAGGTGTAAACTGCTATTGACGTTTTCCATCGTTTATTTTCTGACGCCACAAGACAGGTAACTGTACATCCATTTCACAATAAACCATAGTCATGACAGTTCACGAAATTCAGCATAAGTTATGTTCATCAATGCATCTGGTATATATTTAAAAAAATGATATGGCGCCAAGGGGATTATACTGTTGGCTCCAATATTACAAAAGTGCATCAATACTCCTCTCACTGATCAGATGTGCTAAATGAGTCTAATCATAAGTCGCACGAGGATGGTGTTCCAGGAGTATAGGTCAAGCTGACCTTTACAGGCATTCCTAAGTCTAACCTCAACGTAGGTGCAATCGCTGACATAGCGACGTTCATAGAACATAGAACTGTCCTTCGGGCTAAGTATGACCCGTGTACATATTAATCTCAGGTATGAAGATACCTGGGGCGTGACTTCTAGTAGAAGAACCTCTCTTTCTGTAATTCGTTGGTGAGCAGAGATCCACCATTGTCAACATAAAGTTAGATTATAGATTTGAAACATAAATGAGGTATTACCTTGCTTCGAAATCAACACCACAAAAACACACGCCTCCAGGCGTTTTGAATCATCAAGGGAAGGACCTTGTAAGCTAAACTAACTCACAATAGGACTCCTAATTCCCTATCAAAGAATCACAGTCGCAAGAAGCGTCCTCTCTGCTTCACAACTTTCATAGACTCCCCGACAGGAAAGCTTCTCAAGCACACCTAACGTCCGGACATGCGCAGAACGCATACACCTGAGTAAGAATCAAAACGAGACGATGTAGGAAACATTTCAGATAAAGATTTGTAATAAATCGCGCCTTATATGGACAGGAATAAACACCTCAACACTGGTTTCAATCATTCCAAGAAACAGTTGACCGATAAACCATATAAGGAGAATGACCACACATCGTTAAAAAAAATGGACCGACGCGTCCCGTCACAAGAGAAGGTAACCATCATTGAAAATGGTAATCACAGTCAAACAAGGGTTATCTAGCTGTGACCGAAAAAAATTAAAGTGTACAATTCAGACAAGTTAATTATACAATGTCTTCGGAAAAAATTCTGTGCGTAACAGATTACCGCACCCCCCGGGGAAAAAAATGAAACATTTTTTTTTTAAATCCTAGAGCCAGAAAAAACAGGCTCCTAACATATCAATAACACAAATCTTTATGGTATATGCTAAATTTCTTAATACATTACTCAAAATACAATATATAAATTGTGGCCAGGTAAACTTTTGGCCCATATATTGCTAACTAAGCCTTCTTCCGTTATGACAAAATCGGTAACAGAAAAAGCAAATGATATGGTACAATGTTATAAATTCCCAAAAAGTGAGAACATATGTGCTGATATGTTATTATAGTAGTGGACTGTATATCAGGAAATATATATGACAGAAGAATTAAGTGGAATCGTGTGGGCATCTGGACAGAATGTCTGCCATCACATTATCCGAACCACGGATAGCTCGCAATGTAAAATGAAATGGTTGAAGAGCTATGGCATATCGAGTGGACCTCGAGCTCTTCAAGTTTTTGCTCTGAATAGCAGTAAGAGCTTTCTGGTCGGTTTCCACAATGAAATGTGCGCCTAGAAGGAATCTTTGCAACTTGAGAATTGACCATACCATAGCCAATAATTCACGGTCTAAAACCGAGTAATTCCTTTCTGCAGCATTTAATTTCCTAGAGATATACATCATCGGATGCAGAGTATCAGAATACTCCTGCATAAGTGCTGCCCCAATCCCATTAGACGAGGCGTCACTTCGAAGAACAAAAGTCTTCTCAATAGTAGGTAACCTAAGGATAGGTGGAGATGAAAATAGAGTTTTAATCTGGTCCAATGAGGATTGACATTCTTGAGACCAGCGGATCAGATTAGGCGATCCTTTCTTCAGTAAAGTAGAAAGCGGTGCCATAATGGAGGACAGATTCGGAATGAATCGTCCGTAAAATTGTATCAAACCTAAGAGACTCCGTACTTGTTTCTTCGTCTTAGGGACAGAAATGTTTAGTATTTTTGAAACATTGTGGTCCTCTGTCTTTAAAAGACCATGACCAACACGATGACCCAGGAAAGAAATCTCGCTAAATCCTATAAAGGCTTTAGAGGGTTTTGCAGTTAAATTATACTCGCGAAGAGTAGACAGCAATTCGTATAAACCCAGATAATGATCTTCCCAGGAATCACTGAACAGACAGATATCGTCTAAGTATGCTATGACATCAGTACGGTATGAAAGAATTCGACGCATCATGCGTACGAATGTAGCAGGGGCGTTCATAAGGCCGAAAGGCATGAAATTCCATTGAAATAAACCCCTAGGTGTAGAAAAAGCAGTAAGAGGTTTGGCACGTTCAGTTAAAGGAACTTGCCAATAACCTTTAGACAAGTCTAGTTTGGTAAAGAATCTAGAATTAGAAAGTTTGTTTAGTAGCTCTTCTAGTAAAGGCATAGGTTCAGCATCAAACTTCGTAACTTGGTTCAATTTGCGATAATCAACGCAAATGCAAATGTTATTGTCTTTCTTTCGAACAATAACCATAGACGAAGAGTATGCTGAAGTGGATGGTTCGATTATTTCTAATCGTATAATCTCATCCAATTCTTTCTCGACTTGTGACTGAAAATGGATAGGTATTGGATAGGGTCTGACTCTGATAGGATTATGGTCAGTAAGTACTATGTCATGTTCGATGACATGTGTGTGTCCCGGGATGTCTGTAAGGACATCCTGAAATGTTTGCAACATCGAATAGACTAGTCGATGTTCCTCAGTGGAAAGATTAGGAGAAACGGTAACGTTTTTCCAAGATTCCGTAGAACTTGCATTTTCTTTGGCAAACTCGGATGACGAAGTTGCTAATTTGCATGCCTCGATGATCTTTTGCCTCAGAGCAATGACATACTCATAAGACGACTGAGTGTCATCGCTAATATTATCGGCAGTGATAAGATCGTGAAGTAAAGACATAGGGTCGCGCGGTCGCGCGCCAAAGACAAGTTCAAAAGGAGAAAATCCTGTGTTCATTGGGGACCTCTCTATAAGCAAAGAGAGCCGCGGGTAAAACCCTGTCCCAATCCTGAGGATGATCCTCAATTATCTTCCCAAGTAAAGTCTTGAGTGTTCTATTCAAACGCTCAACTAGCCCATTAGACATTGGGTGATAGATACTGCTGAGAGACCTTTTAATATGTAAGATAGACATTACCTGTGACATAGTGTCGGATATAAGTTGCGTGCCATGGTCTGACAATATTTCTCTGGGAAATCCCAAGCGAGAAAATATCAGCCAAAGAGCGTCTGCGATATCGGCAGTGGAGATGCTCTTAAGAGGTATAGCCTCTGGCCAACGTGTGCACATATCGACACATGTAAGGATAAATTGATGTCCTCTGGCCGACTTGATCCTAAAAGAACCGATAATATCTATTGCCATTTTCTGAAACGGCCGAATAGGAATGTCAGCAGCCTGGATAGGCGCAGCATGTCGTGGTCCTTTAGATTTGACCTCCTGACATACTTTGCAAGATCGACAGTAAATACGTATGTCCTTGCTCACAAATGGCCAAAAGAAAGCCGCAAGAACCCTCGACTTTGTACGGGAAAAACCCATATGTCCAGCACATTGTGAGTCATGAGCATGTTGCAATATTTGCAATCTCATACTCTTAGGCACAAGAATTTGAGAATGTGTAGACGTAGTCGAGTCTTGTACCATACGCACAAGTACGCCGTTCTTCATAGAAATCCAAGACTTTCTATTTGTATTTTGATTCGGATCACCTTTTTTTGCTAGAATGAAGAATTTTTGTAAAGAAAGATCTTCTTCTTGCAATTTTATGAATGAGTCACGCGAAATAATGCAGTGACTACCTTGGCTATTTACTTCATTATTACTAGTCAATGAAGTTTGGGGTGTCTCTAAAGCTTGTGCTCTTGTGACCACTGCATTGGTAGCATGCATATTTTGATCTTCCCAAGCAGCTATCTGCTGTGGGGTACATTCCTTAACTCCGTGAATACGACCGATAATAAGGTCCGCAAAAGGGTTAGGTAGAAGACACGCGTGGACATCTCCCGTAAAGAAGGGAGTAGCAATATGTATTATGGCAGTAGGATACTTTTCCAAAGTGCCACCAAATGTGACACATTTGATGACCTTTCCTGTAACACAGGATGGATTTACAAGAGATTCCCTAACACCAATAGTAGTACATCCAGAATCAAACAGAACTGAGACTGGATTACTATTTACAAGACCCTTATGTAGTATAAGAGAACCTCTCCCGTCATGCGCAACAGCAGCAGGAAGAGCGGGAAGAGGATGACCACAGCTTAAAGTAGTTACGGTAGTCGGTTCGAACAAAGTACTGCATTGGGGACATTTAGTTGCCCTATTAAAGTCAAAGGCAGAACATGTGATAGCACTAGAGTTTTTATCATCATCACCTTGTTTACATGTTCCCTGAGACTCTTGCTGTACAGAGTTTGCCTGTTGATATCTCTTTCTTTTATGTTGCGATCTACCGCGACCATTATTGCCTCTGCAATTATCATTAAACTCCCTACTGTAATTGTTATCCTGGTTTGAATTCCAGTTTCCATAACTGTCATTACCATTTCTATACTGTTGAGAACCTCTATTATATTGGTTTTGAGGTCTCCGCGAAAAATAGTTTTCTCTATACTGACTATCTTTGCGAAAATGTCTAAAATTATTGGGAGTAGTATACCGTGGAGTATCAGCTTGTCTCCAGTTCTGCGAAGAAGAATCACTCTGAAATTGATTGCTATGATTCTGAGCATAATTACGGTTACTCTTCTTATTAAAATTTTGTTGGCTACCCTGAAATTTACGCATGAAATTTGGGCCATAAGGTGCTGCCGAAGAAACTGGCAGACCTTCTTTTACTTTAGAGTTGCTAATGGTTACGTGAGGATCCGCAGTGACATACTGGCAACAGTATTCTTCCATTTCTTTTATGTTTTTAGGCTTACGCTCATGAAGAAAAGAAAGAAAAGATTCATTGACAGAAGACATAACCTTGTCTCTAAGTAGTAAGTCCATAAGTGCTTCATATGTATGTTCTGTCTTAGACAGCTCAACCCATCGTGAAAAAGTAAGACGTATCTTTGAAATGAATTCAGAGAATTCAACTCCAGTATCTGGCAACATATTTTTAAATTGAAGACGATAGCCGTCTTCGTTAAGTTGGTACTTCTTTAACAAGACTGCCCTGATAACCTCATAATTGTTCTTGTCAGGCTCATCTACCATACTTAACATACTCAAAGTATCACCTCTAAGTAAATTGGACAACTGATAAACATACAGTGATTTATCTATGTTATGTGTTTTACATGCACGTTCGAATCTATCCAGATAAAACGTTATATCGTCACTGGAAGCATTGAATGCAGGTAGTTTAATCTTAAAAGTATTTGCATTGAACTTATCTGACACCTTATTTGCATCATTAGCATTACCAGTGTTCAACAATTTCAACTTTTCTAACTCCAAAGCTAAGAGTTTTTCTTCATGCTCCATTTTTGCTTTTCTGTCATCAGCCTCTCTTTGTAACTTTTTCTCTTCAGCCTCTCTTTGTAACTTTTTCTCTTCAGCCTCTCTTTGTAACTTTTTCTCTTCAGCCTCAGCCTGTAGTCTCTTATTTTCAGCCTCTATCTCTAGTCTTTTATTTTCAGCCTCTTTTTCAAGTCTTTTATTTTCAGCCTCTTTTTCAAGTCTTTTATTTTCAGCATCCAATTGTAGCTAAATTTTTCTTTCCTCAGCTTCTTTGTCCAATCTTCTCTCCTCAGCTTCAGCTTCTCTTTTCTGATTTTCCATTTCCATTTGGAATCTCCTTTCATCCACCTGCATCTGCAATTTCTTTTGTTCAGCTTCCATTTCCATTTTTTTCTCTTCCACCTTTAATGCTTTATCATATTGAGTAGTCGCATATTCTTCCAATTTATCACCAGTCTTACCAAGGGATTTCCCTTGCTCAATAAAGTACTCAAGTGTAGACATGATGTCTAATATTATGAGTCCAAAACCTGAAATAATTAATTATCTTATTTCAACCTTAATAGTAACAAGACTTAAATAAAGTACTTGTATAATCACAATGTTTACCCCAATCTCTGTGGGAAACAAGTCTTTGACAAAGAACTTGTATTATCAAATGTATAATAATATCACCAGTCACTTCTTAATCATAAGGGCACTACACATCTAATAGTGCATAACCATATATCCATCAGTTATTTATCATAACTGCACTACACAGTTAATAGTGCATAAGCAAAAACCACCAGTTAGTTATGATAAGTGCACTACACAGCTAATAGTGCATAAGCAAATATTTAACAATAGTGAATGCTAACTAAGAACTATGTAAACAATAACAAAGATCCAAGACAATGTAAACAATAACAAAGATCAAAGACAATACGAAAACATTTGCAAAAGTCAACTAAATAAACAGCGAAAAATAAAAAAAAATATCACAAAGAATGTGATGACAAATGCGAAAAGGTAAACAACAAATGACGTCACAATGTATAAACGAAAATGGTGTATAAAACTAAATAATAGGAAAGAGGAGACCTACAAAATACAAACAAATCATAACAAAACTAAAGAACAGAAAAATAATGAAAACAACACTAACACATGTCGTCACAACTAAACGTAAATAGCAATAAATATTGCTAACAATTTCCAATTAAGGAAATTGCTCTGTTCCTAACGACACGCTCTCAATAGATACCTCTATGACGTGGTATTATCTATGAGAGTCACCTACCCAACCGACCCGCTGAAATATAAACATATAAATATAACAAATAACATATAACATATAACATGTAACAAATAACAGGAAGAATGTGAAGAAATACAGAAGGCTCAGTTAGAGTATAAGGGCACAGTTCACAAACAAAACAGGCCACTTAACTTCTATATGTCCAAACGTCAGCACGGTGCAGAACAGGTGATGATCAGCATTCTAAGGATGGTGATCCAACGTTGATCGACATCTGAACTTGCTTCCATAAACAGTAATGACGCAGGAAAACGAGCTTCTGATTCAGGAATGAAGTTTCGGAACTTGTCACAGCAAAACGCTTCACTCGGCACTTGACCTTCTAAATGCAGCAAAATTGATTCAAACGGCACTTGACCTTCTGAATGCAGCAACGCCGGGTACTTTCAAAATATTGCATGAAGATGTAGAATCTTGAAGGTAGTGCAGTTCAAACTTGATTGATTTTAGCTGTATGGGTTTGTTGACCCCGTGAGTGCTGGTACCAGACGAACCAGTTATTGGCCACCAAGATGATAAGGGTGGATTTAGGCTGACTACTGGCCACTAAAGATGATAGACCACAAATCTGGCCACTATGGACGTTACAGGTATCAGTCCGAAGTCGTGGATAATCAGCAGCCCAGTAGAGTACCACCCCTATAGACACCAGGGATATAATAGGTTGAAGTGTGAGGTGTCTTGTCTGGTCTGTTGTTGCTTGCTGTGAGTGTGGGTGATGTGGTTTTCACAAGTTCACAACATATGTGGTATGACATGGAAAGTCATATAAAGGTGTAACTGCTATTGACGTCTCTTTCTGTAATTCGTTGGTGAGCAGAGCAACCATTGCCATCTTGAGGTCTGCTCGTTCAACACCACAAAAAACACACGCCTCGGCGCTGGCCCTCGCAATAGGACTCCTATCTGGGCAGTCATGTTGTCTATGTGGTTTAGTGCCTTTTGATCACGTTATCTTCAAGCAGATTTATTACAAGGCCATAATAAGCCTACATATTAGTAGTGTTTTTGCTCTAGTTGTGTATATCTGTGTTTTCATGCATTCTGGAGCAATAATCGCGTGTGTTATCTGTGTGGCGCAGATTAATGCGCGTAAGCGCGCAGTAAATTGAGTGGTTAGGCCAGGGCCTATAAAAGGGGTAGCAAGTGGCGAAACTGGGATTGTTGAGACAGCCGCCCAGTGAGAACAGACGAAGAAGACACACAAGAGCCAAGCTGTAAATGCCTTGAGCACGTGAGTTAATTTAAATTAGCATTAGTTTTCTAGGATTCTGAAATTATATCGATGTGGCTATTTTAATGTTTAATGGAATAAATAGATAGATAGATAGATGTGAAAGTTTAAGAGCGATTATTTCATTCTTCAGAAAGGCAGACATAGTGTGAGGCTATTTCACTGCGAAATTTAGATAAGATTAACAATCGCAAGATAGCAACCTCGTGGTGATAAAAGGCGGTGATAGCGAGTCTGAGCAAACACGCTCCGCGTGTTAAACCTATAATATGTTATGCCGAGCGACACGCGGTGTATTTAGTTCCAGTTTTTGGTTAAAGCCAAGAATATTATTCTTTAATGTAAGAGTAATTTTATTTTATCCTTTAATGTAAAAGTAATTAAGTGTATTTCACGATTATTGATTATTCTACTGTTTATCTTTAGTGGTTACTTAGAAGGGAGAATAGTCATTTAGATTTCTGGTGCGTAAGGCAAGTTGAGACAGGTGTTTCTCTGTTTGCTCCCGGTGGAGCATGGAAACACCAATGCGGCTGGTGTCCACCACAAGTCAACAGAAGCATTTTTATGCTGTTACAGTGGTTGTTCCTGTAATAATGTGTTTCATGTGATGAGTTCCCAATCTCGTCAGGGGTCACATATGACACGTTTGTGGCCAGGCGCACCAGTCGTCACTTACGACATGTTCAGAGTGCGGGAACGAGTATTGATGTGGGTCGGTTGAGAGGTAGTAGTTAATTCTCATTATTGAGATTATTTGTTGTACATGTATTGAAGAATATTATTTTATGTCCAGTTGATTATTATTGTTATGTGAACATGGTTTGTGAGAGCACGTGGGCGTACTTAGAGATGTATATTTCTCTTCTCCGCTCCTGAGGGAGCATGGGGCCACCGGTGTGGTTTGTCTCAGCATGAAGCATTCAGATGCTCTTGCAGTAGTGGTTTCGGTAGCAACCTATGTTACCCGGTGCGATTGCCAGCCTCATGCACAACACCATACTAGTCGCATTGGACGACACGCATGAGTGTGTGAGATAGTTGATGATATCAGGTGGGCGCATGTTTTCTTTATGGTAAGTGTTATTATCCATGCTATTAATGTTCACTTA
Organism: Oreohelix idahoensis; assembly: GCA_024509875.1. Classification (NCBI taxonomy): domain Eukaryota; kingdom Metazoa; phylum Mollusca; class Gastropoda; order Stylommatophora; family Oreohelicidae; genus Oreohelix; species Oreohelix idahoensis. The sequence goes on from JAMPIV010009615.1 coordinate 411,632, forward strand.
GACATTGTTTTATTTATTGTTTTTCAGACAGTCTATGAACACTGACTGGGTGTTCGTTTGATGGTTTTTGTTGTTTGTTGGATTGTTTGTTTGGTGTTCGGTTCTGTTCGGTAGAATTAAATGTTGATCTGCATAAGGCTTTGGGTTGCTTGAATTGTTAAGTCTGCTGCTGAGAGGGTTGCAAGCAACCAATAATTGCAACCCCTGTCAAACGATCCTTTATAAATTTTCTTAGTGCACGGGTCTTGGGGTGTGAGGTACCACCTAGCGCCCCTGTCACAAGTGGCGTCGTCGGCAGGATTGACAGACAGCACGCAGTGAAGCAACTCTTCAGCAATCAGAGCAGCAACAGCCGAAACAGTAGAACACCCAGTTCAGTGCAAGGCAAGGGACGGGATCATCCAGTTTGTCAAGATTTCTAGTCAACTCTACTAGCAACAAGATGGCGGCACGCAACACACGTGCTGCTAGTAGAACTGATAACGAAGATGTGGCTGAGGTGGATGACCCTGTAGTAGGGCTGGATCGTCAACCAGAACGAGTACAGTACATCGTGGTACCTACTCACAAGAGAGTGCGGTGCTTTGGGGAGCGCACGGGTCCTACGGCTGAGGAATATGTCAGAGAGGTGAGAGCTGCCTGGAGAGTAGGGATGATGAGTAAAGAGGACCAGGCAGATGTTATTCTTGACAGTGTGACCCCAAGTGTCCGCAGGGAGCTGAGGATTCAGGCTGATGATGGTGACCCAGAATCGAATGCTACATTCCATTCTTAGGGTGTATGGGGAGCGTCGGAGCATCCCAGAAGTAATGGCCGCGTTCTACTCTACCCGGCAAGGTGCAAGGGAGTCTCTTTGGGAATTCTCCCATCGCATTCACGAGGTGTTTGAAAGTGTTGTAAGGGCACAAAAGCAGAACAACGTCACTCCTTTGGCGCCATCCTTTCTTCGTGACCAGTTTGCTGCTTGTCTGAGAGATGACCTACTAAGAAAGCTTGCAAAGGAAATGATCATCAAGGAGCCTACAGCATCGTTCACGTCGGTGAGGGACTATGCCCTACGGTTTTTGGAGACTGAGCCCACTTCTGGGGCTGGTGTTGCCAGTGTCGAAGCAGCTTCGGGGGCTGGTGTTGCCAGTGTTGAAGTGGCAAGAACAGAGACTGTGTCAGATACGCATGCATTAAACGCAGAAGTAGAGCGGCTGAGAGCACAGGTGGCTCAATTAGAGGCTAAAATTGATGCGATGTCTCAGGAGCAGGGGAGACGTACCAGGACAGTTCGTTGTTTTAGATGCAGAGAACTAGGCCACGTACAGAATCGATGTCCACAGGCGTTAAACTAGACCCCTCTGCGGCTGGGAGTCAGGTTACAGAAGGGGAGCAGAATGGCTCAAAGATAAAGATGGTTGGTGGTCGACCGGAGTGTGAGGCGCTTATTGCAGGGAAGAAAGTCAAAGGCGGCCAGGGATGTAAGGGTAGCAGGAGGCGACCCAGGGCACCAAGGAAGCCTAGGAAAATAAGATGCTTCAACTGTGGAGACCTTTCGAACCACATGGCAGCCAAGTGTCCCCAGGGCCCGCTTCCTAAGCGATGTTTCCATTGTAGGTCCCCGGACCATTTGATATCGGTTTGCCCATCAAAGAGCGCCCTCTCTAAGCGTACCAACACATCTACATTGCCGTCACAGTGCAAGCCAAGAGATGGCCGTGGCAACTGTCACCATAAGGGCGCCGGGAAAAGTGGTCGGCATTTAGAGGAGGAGACTCATCTAAAACTCGTTGAAGGACACGTTTCCAGGCTACGAGGGGCGCACGTAAGAGCAGAGCCACCGTTGCAGAGTTTTGCAGCAGTCCGGAAAGAGAGATGTGACAAGCTGTCGTGTTCTACTCCACTACAGGTCGGAGAATTGGTGAAGAAGAGAATGCACGACGCTGAGAGATCCGAGATTCGTGATATGTGGTCAGAAGACGAGTACGTTGTAGTTCGTGCTCCCACAATGACAGGGGGTCCATATATCATCCAACGAATGGACAGAGCGAGTCCGAGCATTAGAGTAACCAGCAATGACCTGAGACGAAGTGAAGGAAAAGGTGATCCTCCAGATTTGGAGAATACGACTGAAGCGCCTGATTTAGTGCAGTTGTCGGGACGACAACAAAATCAGGCGGGGAATATGTGACAGCGCCATCTTGAGGTCTGTCGTTCTCGGCGCTGGCCCCATCTGGGCAGTCATGTTGTCTATGTGGTTTAGTGCCTTTTGATCACGTTATCTTCAAGCAGATTTATTACAAGGCCATAATAAGCCTACATATTAGTAGTGTTTTTGCTCTAGTTGTGTATATCTGTGTTTTCATGCATTCTGGAGCAATAATCGCGTGTGTTATCTGTGTGGCGCAGATTAATGCGCGTAAGCGCGCAGTAAATTGAGTGGTTAGGCCAGGGCCTATAAAAGGGGTAGCAAGTGGCGAAACTGGGATTGTTGAGACAGCCGCCCAGTGAGAACAGACGAAGAAGACACACAAGAGCCAAGCTGTAAATGCCTTGAGCACGTGAGTTAATTTAAATTAGCATTAGTTTTCTAGGATTCTGAAATTATATCGATGTGGCTATTTTAATGTTTAATGGAATAAATAGATAGATAGATAGATGTGAAAGTTTAAGAGCGATTATTTCATTCTTCAGAAAGGCAGACATAGTGTGAGGCTATTTCACTGCGAAATTTAGATAAGATTAACAATCGCAAGATAGCAACCTCGTGGTGATAAAAGGCGGTGATAGCGAGTCTGAGCAAACACGCTCCGCGTGTTAAACCTATAATATGTTATGCCGAGCGACACGCGGTGTATTTAGTTCCAGTTTTTGGTTAAAGCCAAGAATATTATTCTTTAATGTAAGAGTAATTTTATTTTATCCTTTAATGTAAAAGTAATTAAGTGTATTTCACGATTATTGATTATTCTACTGTTTATCTTTAGTGGTTACTTAGAAGGGAGAATAGTCATTTAGATTTCTGGTGCGTAAGGCAAGTTGAGACAGGTGTTTCTCTGTTTGCTCCCGGTGGAGCATGGAAACACCAATGCGGCTGGTGTCCACCACAAGTCAACAGAAGCATTTTTATGCTGTTACAGTGGTTGTTCCTGTAATAATGTGTTTCATGTGATGAGTTCCCAATCTCGTCAGGGGTCACATATGACACGTTTGTGGCCAGGCGCACCAGTCGTCACTTACGACATGTTCAGAGTGCGGGAACGAATATTGATGTGGGTCGGTTGAGAGGTAGTAGTTAATTCTCATTATTGAGATTATTTGTTGTACACGTATTGAAGAATATTATTTTATGTCCAGTTGATTATTATTATTATGTGAACATGGTTTGTGAGAGCACGTGGGCGTACTTAGAGATGTATATTTCTCTTCTCCGCTCCTGAGGGAGCATGGGGCCACCGGTGTGGTTTGTCTCAGCATGAAGCATTCAGATGCTCTTGCAGTAGTGGTTTCGGTAGCAACCTATGTTACCCGGTGCGATTGCCAGCCTCATGCACAACACCATACTAGTCGCATTGGACGACACGCATGAGTGTGTGAGATAGTTGATGATATCAGGATGGGCGCATGTTTTCTTTATGGTAAGTGTTATTATCCATGCTATTAATGTTCACTTAGACATTGTTTTATTTATTGTTTTTCAGACAGTCTATGAACACTGACTGGGTGTTCGTTTGATTGTTCGTTTGATTGTTTGTTGGATTGTTCGTTTGGTGTTCGGTTGTGTTCGGTAGAATTAAATGTTGATCTGCATAAGGCTTTGGGTTGCTTGAATTGTTAAGTCTGCTGCTGAGAGGGTTGCAAGCAACCAATAATTGCAACCCCTGTCAAACGATCCTTTATAAATTTTCTTAGTGCACGGGTCTGGGGTGTGAGGTAACACCTAGCCCCTGTCACACTATCAAAGAATCACAGACGCAAGAAGCGTCCTCTCTGCTTCACAACTTTCATAGACTCCCCGACAGGAAAGCTTCTCAAGCATACCTAACGTCCGGACATGCGCAGAACGCATACACCTGAGTAAGAATCAAAACGAGACGATGTAGGAAACATTCCAGATAAAGATTTGTAATAAATCGCGCCTTATATGGACAGGAATAAACACCTCAACACTGGTTTAAATCATTCCAAGAAACAGTTGACCGATACTACCATATAAGGAGAATGACCACACATTGTTAAAAAAAATGGACCGACGCGTCCCGTCACAAGAGAAGGTAACCATCATTGAAAATGGTAATCACAGTCAAACAAGGGTTATCTAGCTTTGACCGAAAAAAATTAAAGTGTACAATTCAGACAAGTTAATTATACAATGTTTTCGGAAAAAATTCTGTGCGTAACACCAAGTTTGACCTTTTTCTGGCAGAGCATATAAGTACTCATGCAAACAAAGGATTTGGACATACATCATATCTATCTAAAACAACGTGTGAGGAATTCGTCAATCTGATTGGATCCAGCATACTGGATCACATTCTCTGTGAAGTGAAGAAATACAAGTATTATTCCGTTTCATTGGATTCTACTCCAGATATATCTAATATGGACCAGCTGACTTTGACTCTTACACCCGTGTGTTACCGGGGCCCGAAAGGGGAGCAAAGAATAGTAACACTGCACCCTACCACGCATGTCGTAAAAAGCGACTAAGGAGGGTATGGGCATGGGGCTGTTTACCCCATCCCGTAAAAACTTCGCACAGTGGGCTGATCACCTGCTTGCCAATCAATCTGATTACGGAAACAACGATAGATTGTTTGGTCTGTTTTTGTTCCACAAAGACGTCACTAGGCGTGGTGGAAACAGCGATAGATCGATCAATTTGTTGTTGCCCTAAGACGCCACTAGGCGTACTGGCCACATACTGCTTTGCCGGTTGATGGCTAAGGATGGAAGAAGAAGAAGAAGACTTTGACTCTGCACTATGTTTTGCCATCTGGACCAGTTGAAAGGTTTGTGATATTTTTGGATATGGAAGGTCATAGTGCTGAACAGCTTACTAAAAGTCTGCTTAATTTTTTAAAGGCAAATGACATTGATATTAAAGACTGCCGTGGTCAAAGTTATAACAACGCCAGCAACATGAGTGGCAAGTTTATAGGATTACAAGCTGTGGTAAAGTGGGATTATATAAATATTTATAGGGACTTAGTGTACTGACTGAGATCAGCTGTGAAGGTATCTGTATCTAATATGTGTAGTGTTTTACAGATAACCTTACTTACTGCCACATATTTATATCTCAGTCAGAATTATTCTGGAATATTGTGTTGGCAACGTTATATGTCTAGGGTTATGCAAATGATGAAGTGTAAGTCACCACAACAACAAACAGATAAACAATTTAATTATTCCACAACACTTGACAACACTGTGACACTCACAAACAGTCAACACTCTAGAAGACTATCTTAAAAGATTCAGTGATAAATTTCAGATATATACAGATGTATTGATTTTTTCTACAATAGTGATCCTGATTCAACTACACAGTGAACCAGGCAATATTATAACATGTAATTACAAATATTATGTACACAGATATAAATGTGGTCTTTGCATTGACATACAATATTAGTAATCTATGTGTGTGAGTTGTGATGTGGTAATATGAGGTAATACTGGTTTTGTTCTTCAAGATAGATTCTTATTAGACATCATGACTGCATGTGGTTGTTTCTGTTGGAACTAGTATTGGAGATGTTCTCAGTTCCTGTCATTAAAACAATTAATTACCCCTCTTTAATTAATACAATTCATTTTAAGAGGAGGTGGTACAAATTGTTGAGCTCTGTTGGCCACGAAGGGCTTAACTTTCATGATGGCGGCAGGCAAAGACTCCTCTGCTAGACTTCTTCACTGGTTCTGAAGACACCTCACTGGTTCTGAAGACACCTCACTGGTTCTGAAGACACCTCACTGGTTACTACAGGGACCAAAGAGTATGTTGTAGCCTCTGGATTCAGCAAATGCTCAGACCAGGTGCGGCTTCAATAACTAGGACCACAGTCCCTGAAACAAGAAGGATGTACCTCCTACTTCAGAACTAATTTATACTATCTGGCTAGACTGAGCACAATACATCACAAACACATAGTTCATAGCTTTAGTTTAACTGCTATCTTCTTCTGAAGCAGTTTACTCCAGTATTAACCTCCCTAATAGTTACTACGCCTCTGCACTTTCAGCTATAAGTCCTTCCATGTCATAAGGTAGGTGTCAGTGTACTATGTGGTAATTCCGTGTAGTTTGACTTTTCTCCGACACCTTCTGTTCAGGTTGGAGCAATATATATATATAGATATAGGCCTTGTCTCCTGTTCGCTACTGAACTGCACATATATACAGACATAAATTATCAATGTACATTCAATTTTCATTAAAAAGAGATCAAATATTTCAACCTACCACAATTCAAGGAAATAAACACAGATACGTTGACTAGCAATGAATGTAGGCACAAATACTGGCACAAATTCCCATCTGCTTATGTTCCAGGCTTTTATTTAGCAAAAATATGAGCTGGCTTCAACGCACTGTTGCTTTATCAAGCTTATTTGAACTAGTGGTCTCGAACTAACGCTATCAATTAACTATATCAACAGACCTAACCAATCAGGCCATTTCTACCCCATCGTTTGAAAAAAAGTACTCTTACTTCCGTCTCCCTTGACAACAAAAGATAGCATTTATAGTCCGACTAATCGTGTTTAGCCTTACATATCATTCCCTCCAATCAATTCAAATGTAACTTGTGGCCTATTTCCGTACAATGGTGGTCTAAAATTCTGCCACTGAGCGACTCCGAGTTTTTAGGTTGTCTGACACCCTCATTATTTTCTTTTGCCTATAATTTATTAATTCCTGGACTATTTGCGTAACACTTAACATATTCTGTGTCAGCAAGCCCTAAGGAATCCAAATATCTCAATCTAAGGGAGCTAGGTGGCTGCGTTCAAAATGTGCATTTTCTACCACCTCCTGTTCACTTCAATCCCCATGTGGTGTCTGGGTACTGTCATGTTTTCAAACGTAAATCCATCTAATGTCATCTTTCCTAATAAGCGTTTTTCAGGTTTTTTAAAACCTAACTCTGGGAAGGGTAGTGTTTTTATCACTGTCCGTCTGAAATAAAGTTAGTGCATGTGGCCTTACACGCGTGTTAGGGGTGGCATTAATATAGCGAGACGCGTGTTTAGTGTTGCTTGCGTTGCTGCCTTCAGCCCTCCCTTCTTTCCATCTTAGTCCATCTGTTCGTTCGTTTTGGTAACGTAGTATAATTAATGTTAGGATTAATTTAGGTCATTAATCACTTGCGTATCTCAAGGTTTTTCTTAGAACTGCAGTACACGTTTTATTGGGTTGTGGAAACGCATGTATTTATGCAGTGGCTTATATTTAACGTGGAAACGTTACAATTTGCAGACGAAGGAGAAAACAAGGGGGATTTCGCGTACAGTCCTTGTGACAGCACTGTTCTTTACCATTCTTCTTTCCTTTATTAAATTTATTTGTTAGGCTTTATATTTACCTGATAATTTATATATGTGGATTAGAATATTTCACGACACAAGCACGAATTAATTGATAATGATAATTACTATGCAAATTAAAAATGTATGTGTTCAAATATGTTTGTGTTGTTTTATTGTTTTTTTTTAAATATAGGGCCCCTTTCTTAACATATGCTACAGGCCCCGCACTAGCTTAATCCGGCCCTGGGTGTGCTTACTCTAGCACTGAAACCTGTGGATAAATTCTTTCTAACATTCTCTACATGATTTTACATAATATTTAAACATTTTTGGCACTGCATAAACCAATATCCCTTCTGGGTTACTGCATTGGCATGCGCAAAATTTGTAAGCCACTAGCAAGTATTTTATGCCTTTCTTTCACTCCGAAAGACTGCATTCCTATTTTGGCTATCGTAACACAAATTGTGGCCTGCCTGTTAATTAAATCAATGCAAATATTTATTGTGCCTTACCCTCAAACAAGAATATCACATATCATAAGCTTGACTTTGGCAGTTAATGGGTTCTACCACTACTGTTAGTGTCCAGACGGTGAAAGCTTTGGTCATACAGGCTTTCCTTCTGATGTCAGCTTTAGATAGTTTTAATTTCAAATGGCGCTTTTTGCCAACGAAATGTTAATTTTATTGCCCCAAGCTACTCTACGCCTTGACCAATCAAAACGTGGGTCAAGAAATTTCCAACATTCTCACGCAACCAAATTGAGCAGTTCATAAGTGTGTTGGTTAGTCTGTCTCAATTTTTATTTCTACCATATCTTTGTTAGTAATGGGTCGATTTTTAATATTAAAGGTGATTATTAAAGGGACAACTGTCCTCTATCTTCCTATATAGGTTTCCTTTACTCATTTATCCCCGTTTTCATCTTGGTAATTTTTTTTTAAAATTTATAGTGCTTGTTCACTGAACTAAAATATTAATAAAATACTTGTCTAAGGCCAGATAATTTATTATAAGGGAAAATTTTATGATATATATTAAACAATATTAGCAATACCCTTCAAGACATCCTTGTTACTTATAAAGAAAGCAATTATCTAAGATTCTTTTCAAACACCCACGTTAGGTTTTGATTTCCATTGTAATCCACCTTCTCTCTCTCTCTCTCTCTCTCTCTCTCTCTCTCTCTCTCTCTCTCTCTCTCACACTCTCTCTCTCTCTCCCCCTATAAAACGAGGCAAAATGTTGGTGCGCTGCCAAGCTTTACGGCTTTCGTCATAAATATTGGGAAGGGTCGAGCGTGTGCATGTGTGTTTGGGGAAAGGAAAGGGGGGGGGGGGGTGGTATTTTTACGCTTGGCGTTAGAAAATTCAAACTCTTTAGTTTAAATATTAGCAGTTTGTTGTGCATATGGCCTTGAAACCAAGGCGAAACATGGAATTTATTTATAGATTTTTAACTGTAATAGTGGAAAAGTCAAATATTTTGTCCAATTTTTAGCGGTAAGTTTGACCTTGTCGTTGGCAATTTTTCAAATATAGTAGGAGTGGTTTTTACGTTACTAGATTTTTGAATCGGGGAAATTTGTAGCGGGGTGTCACACGGAGTTACTTTACTACACAGTATTAGATCACCATCTGGATAATTTACTGCCCTGTACCTGTGCAATATCAGCGATAACCAAGCTCGCGGGGCAATGTTCGTGTGAATCCGGCGCCAATGTCTGGTACACGAGAATTTTACCAACATGAATGTCGGTCAGTATTATATCACTTTTCTACTCTCTCAGCAGGGATGATCAGGTAAACAGACATTGACGAATTATTCCAGGAAGAAGTGTGAACAAGTGACTGGGTACATATTTCTGTGCTACGAAAATGAGAAATAAGTAAGAGAGAGGAAATACTAAAAGGGTAATGACCAATAACGTCACAGTCAAAACATACTTCACCTGCTTTAGTATATCACTTTTCAAACAATCCGAATAAATGTGCACGCTTTCCTATTCCCTCTTGATGTTATCTAATTTTCCATCCTGCATAAGCATACTCAGAATCCAAGTTTCCATGGTCAGGGTATTTTTAATTCTAATGTTTTATATTTGTGTATGGTACTCATATTTTATTAACACATTTAAACATAGTTCCACTTGTACGGACACACATATACAGATACGAATACACGTGCATACAGTCATGTAAAGACGCCACCTTTACAGCAATGAATATCATATCAGGTATAAACTATAAGGTACTCTTTAGCAAAAAATAAACAAATAAATACAAAAGCCAGAGAGCACGAGACGACAATGACAAACAATGTGAATTTCCTGTTTAAACTGTACAGTTTTTGGCACACATTTTCATCCTTTCTTCCTCTCTCTCTCTCTCTCTCTCTCTCTCTCTCTCTCTCTCTCTCTCTCTCTCTCTCTCTCTCTCTCTCTGTTTATTTCATGTAAAAAAAAACAGTTGCCCTAGCACGACTGCGTGGCCTAGTTACAACAGATTTGCTCCACCTACCAGCTTTCTCTACTTACACATTACTGCCACACCTGGGAGATTTCTGGTCTCAAGTCTTTACTTCATCTCCAAGCTTTTTGACAAATATACTAAGCGTACCTTAACCCCGCACGTGTCACTTACCTGTCCCCTCACAAATATCATCAACCCAACAAATAGTTTGGACTACATATGGAGCGTAATAACTTTCAAGGCATCTTATCTGATAATTATGTTCATAGAATGAAGAGCTCGCTGTGTGATGTAAGGTGTAGCCTCCTGAACTAGCACCTGCTGTCGCGAGCTCTCCGATAGCACATTGGGAATGGGGACCTCAGAAAACCTTCCCAGGTAGGATCGTTAGCTGAAAGTATAAAATAATTCTCTATGGTTTTAACTATTTGAATGGTTCGGACAGTTTACACATTGGTCGAGAATTTGTCCATATTTATATGTGAACCAGCACTGTATGTTCCTGATAAAATTAGTCCAATTCTTTTCTGCTTTATTATCAGTGTTGTATTTTAAAATAATCGCGGCCATACTTATATTGACAATATAAAAGTAGGCTGGTACTTTCAGTCTAGTTAACTGTACTACCAACCAGGACATAGTTTTGTTGTGGTTACATTTTTCGTGCGAGGCAAGCACAACTGAGTCTTTAAGTTCATCTGTGTTGTTACATATCGTGTTCTTTTCCCCTGGAATGTAAAGAGTCGTGTTACTGTAGATATAAGGGCCGAAAGTCATATTTTTGTTTTGTTTGTTTGTTTTTATTTAATTATATGCTAACGAATATCTACAAGTTAAGACACAAGAGTGCAATTACGAGCATTTGTTTGGAAATTCTTGTTGTAGGCTACACATTTTCCTGTTATAAATTTATATTTTGTTATTATCGAGAGATTTAAAAGAAATGAACGTTACATGAGGAGCTATACACACATACAAATATGCGCTTGCTCATACAGTATATATGTTTGACACTGTTCAGGCGTAATTCGTGTATACGTATGGGTACACAGCAAAGCTAATGTAAAATAGACGCATAATATTTTGGCGACAACATTGAGCCGCGCTGGTAGAGTGTGAAAAAATTGTCGTCGCGGTTCATAAGTTGGTGGTTAGTATAATCATAGTTGAGGGGACGATCGTCCTTACACCAGCGAGCCTCCTCAGGTAGGCGACGCCGTCACAGCAATGGCAAGTGTTCGTCAGCGCTACCGTAGCGTCTGCCCTACGTGTGCGCCGCTGGCAAGAATTCTTTAGTGGTTTTACATTCGCTCTTGTCGCCTTTAGCCAAGTCCGTTGTCTTGAGCGGGCGTGTAGAGTGGTACCATACCTTGCATTCTACCCAGCGAATAGTTCTCATAAGAACAAGTATTTAATTACCTGCGCTACACAAATTCGCTAATGTCTTTTCGGCTGTTAGCAAAGGGATAAACTTCACTTGTTCCTAATTATATTCGTGTATTCATGTGATTTTATTGAAGTATGAAGCATTTCTTGTGAGTCTGGATTTACGCAACATTGAATTTCAGTTTGGTGCAGTGAAATATTCACACTTGGATTACTTGCCGGTAACAGAACGGATGGCAAAATAAGACATCACAGGTGGACTAAGGTATGTTGGGTGTTTAGGTTCGTCGTTGAAAATCTCGGTCTTTATCTTTTCTTTTTAATCGTGTTAAAATGTTCCTATATATTTAAATTAAGTGGATGCTTTAATGAACGTTAGTAATCGAGCAGGTGTGTTTTATACTGATTTTTCTTCGGAGATAGGGGACTTAGGAGAACAACACTATGGGAATCAAACAAAATTAAATCAAACACAGCGAATAGAAATAGGACCTTTTAAAAAAATCATGAAATGTCTATCCTAATACGTAGAGATGTCCATCCATAAACACATGAGTTAGGCCCTATATGTAGTGTGTTAGAGAACTCAACTATACGTATTATAGTAGAGAGTTGTGCTGTCGCGCGGTAACATGCTGGGCTATGTTTGTTATGGTAGGGAAAGTCAATAAAATGTACTCTATGGCATTTAGGGGGCAGCCACATATGACGTTACCGCAGTGGTTAATGCACTGGCTTCCTAGCTCGGTGGTCCATGGTTCGATCCCCAGTTGAGGTGAGAATGTTTAGACCTCAAATGGCTCCGGGGTCGACCCAGCCTAAAAAACATTGGGTCACAGAGCAACTCTGGGAAGGTTAAGGCGGCCGGCGGGATGCTGACCACATCACACCTAGTGTGCCGATGGTCAAGAAAATATGGGCCTAACACCATATTCCCAATATGCCTCAATGGGCGTGTTAACGGGATCCTTTACCTTTTACCACATATGACGTAACCAAGTGAGATGGGGGTAGGGGTCAAAATTGTGTGACGAAGTGTGACGATAGGGGAGGAGGGTTATATAATTGTGACGTCACATACAAAACTACGAATGAGAATCGCTTCTTTAATAAATGATATCGGAACAAAATCGATTTTGTAACCTCAGTCTTCATAGTATAATTTTATCCGCAACAGTTAACAACTACTTCGTGAATGACATATTAATATTATAAAATCTCAGCTGACATACAGGATAATTGTTATAACCTTTAACTGGTTTAAATTTGTATATATATACGCCCACAAATATATATATATATATCATGAATGTATCATATCAAACATGTCCACAATGCCAGCCAGCCACCCCCCCCCCCCCCTTTCCCCAAAAAAGGATGGCTTGGAGATTTGGTTAATTATTTGACGAGCCCAAAAACTGTAAATTGCCCTCTCTTCGTAGGCCTTGTTCCGTCTGCGTATAGCAATGCTGGCTATATGTTGTACAACTTCAAAGCTGCTACAATGTGTGGTGAATCTGTAGCTGTTGGTTTCATTTTGTTGCGAAATGCGCTGTTTTATAAGCTCAAAACACAGACTGCCAGAGTTCTTGTATTTTGAAAACTGTGTCTATCATAGCTGAGCAAGGCAAACATTGTTGTCACCTCTCTTTGTGTAGCAGACACGACTGCACTTGGGATTCAATTTCACATTAAGTCTGTGTGTGGCCAGATCACGTGACCTGTAGTAGGATTTAATTACGAAAAAAACAAAACACACACACACATCACACTCATTGGTTCAGACCACGCATGTCCTTAGGTCACACGTCCCGCTCTACCCCTTTTCCCCTCTAGTTTCTTTGTCCTTCACAGTGCGCAAAGACACTGAACTGATTAGTTCAAGCGACTACGGCAGCGCCACGGTTGTATTTGGCGGCGACGCCTTGTTCTTATTTTCCTGTTGTGGATAGAATCTGTGGATGTATGCGCAGGTAATACCAAGATATAACTTGGAGGTAAGAATAACGGTTTGGTATGTAGACACATACACACAAGGCACACATTATAAAAGAGGCTGCGATTTAGGGTAAATTATTTACATCAGGTGTTACCGGGTGTCTTTAGGGAGACAAGGAAAGAATTGGTCTACTGTTCCCTCAAGCATGTCGTACAACTAATAGAAAGTTGCAGCTTCATCATGTTAAACAAAGTTGCTACATAAGCACCACTGTAAGAACACATTAATGCTTAAATAACTACCCTCACACCTAAAGGTCTTTTATATTTGGACATGCGCCCTAATATAACCGAATAGGTTGAACGGGACGCGCCTCGCCAAAACGAGGCAAAAGTTTTACAAAAAAAAAACCATTAATGCTTTGGTGCATGCTTTCTTTAAAGGGACCAACTGTGGCGGTGACACCCCCCCCCCCAACCCTCCCATGCTCCATAAGGTTTACATAAGGGCTAACTGACGTATAGGCCAACATAAGGGCGGCTAATTGATGTAGGCGTATAGGCTTACATAAGGGCTATAGTCCGTTCGGAAATTCGTGCCCACAGAAAGCGTCAATTTTCTCCAAAACTGTTTGTTGTATGGACATGAATTTTTGCATGCAGTCTTAGATTTTCCATGCAGTTATTAATATATTTTTTTTCCTTACAAAACTCATGTCATGTTCGAATTTTCTTCTTTACGTTATATAGAAAACTCTTATCGTTGTTTGGTTTAATTTTTCTGAGTTTTACAGGAAAGTTACAAGATCCGTTCAAAAATATTTTTTTTGGTTTGAATTAGTGTAGTGACTACATGTCTGCACGAGTGCGCACCTATTGTACACAGTCGCGAGTAACTAATTCAAACAAAAAAACTATATTTTTGAACGGATCTTGTAACTTTGCTGTAAAACTACTAAAAATTAACCCAGACAACAGTAAGAGTTTTTTATATAACGTAAAGAAGAAAATTCGAACATGACATGAGTTTTGTAAGGGCAAAAAATATATTAATAACTGCATGGAAAATCTAAGACTGCATGCAAAAATTCATGTCCATACAACAAACAGTTTTGGAGAAAATTGACGCTTTCTGTGGGCACGAATTTCCGAACGGACTATAATTGATGTATAGGCCTAAATAAGGACTAATTGACGTATAGGCCAACTTAAAGGCTAATTGACGTAGGTCTCTAGGCTTACATAAGAAGGGCTAACTGACGTATAGGGAAACTTAAGGGCTAATTGACGTATAGTTCTAAATAAGGGTTAATTGACGTATTGGCCAAATTAAGGACTAATTGACGTATAGGCATAAATAAGGGCTAATTTACGTACATGCCTAAATAAGGGCCAGTTTGCGTATATGCGTAAATAAGGACTAAATTACGTATATGCCTAAATAAGGGCTAATTTACGTATATATGCCTAAGTAAGGGCTATAATAAAGTAAGGGCTATAATACGTATAGGCCTAAATAATGATTAATTTACAATGTTGTTTTCTGTGTGATTTTATGGCAGACACTTTTATATTAAAACTACTGTATTTTTATTAGTAAGATTAATTTTGCCGCATGTCTTATGGTTTATGATGTTTTGAGCATGTGAGGCTGGGCAGTTATAAACAGGCTCATGCAATAAAGTCCCGAAGCTAGGCTAGAAAAATGAAATGAGGAAGGCCTCAGAGAAAGAAAAAACAAACGATAGCAATATATTAATGCTATAAGGCAAAATTTACAGGTTTTTTCTAAGATATCAGGATCAGAGAAAAACTACTTGGTAACATTTCGTAACCGCAGTTGAAGTGGAAAACAAAGAAATGTTTTGATAATCTCGTCACATGGCATCGAACGAAATTAAGGACACAAACGACTCAAGACACCAGAGACAGCCGGAAATGGAAAGGCATGATTCCCAACGCCAGCAGACACACACGGGAGCGTATAGCGGCATACTAAGTTCTAGCATTCATAATTACCACATATGTCCCTACCTGTGGTGATTGTTTTACACTGATGGTTTACCGCATGAATATGTACGTTAACTACTTTATTCAAGTCATCGTTTCTAATTTTGTTTTCTCCAGGCACGTGATTTCGTTGTATGAAGCCTGCACCAACTCATTCATACGCTTTTACAGCTGTGGTTTCTGCAGCAATTTATTTTACATGAGGATGCCAGTTCCATAAACAGGCTTATTTGTCACCTCTTACGACACGCCTGGGAGAGCAGGTCATATTCTTTCTTCGTTTACTCAGATACCCGCGAGAACAGCACGGAGCCTTTATTAATGTGATAATTTACCACAAACTCTTCACTTTCTTATTGCATCATGTCACGGAATATGTTCGTTCTCTTTTCTTTTGGTCTTTTCTCCACTCCGGCAGCATTAATCTACCACTCATTTTACGTGATTAATTCTTCCCTTGTTCATTGTTTACACTTGCATCGTTCAAGGTTTTATTATCATACTTTGTCCCATTTGCCGCTCCTTAATTTTACCTGATCCTCGACCTCCTTTAATTTTACCTGATCGCTCGACCTCTTTTTGAAACAAATTTGACTTCTGTTTGTGCAGAGCGAATTTCCCACATTGATTTTTTACTTAACGCCGCTGCAGACAGTTAAGAGTCTACACTGAGCGACATTTCTATTGTTAACCTAGACTTTTTGTCTGGGAAGATACACACACCATGTTGTTCACAGGTTCCAATATGAATGGACAGACAGTATTGAGAGATAAGTTGTCAGTTTGCACATTACGTGTTAGAAGATAGCAATCTGGTTAAAGATTAAGACACGGACAGAAGATAACACAGATGTGATTTTGGAGCACGGAAAGCTACGTAATCGATTCCGCTCAGACGTTGATAAATAATTACAAGAAAGTAACGTCTTGAAAAATGTTGTCAGTGATAGATCTATGAAGTAGTGAGTTGTAAACATGATAAATACCCACGGAAGTAACAAAACCTTACAAAGTATTTGAGTTTGAAAACAATATTTTATGGTGTCATGTAGAATGTTCTACATGAGGGGGATGGGTGATAAACCCTTACCACTGTCAGACGCCTGGATAACGGTTGATTTGGCTTGAAAATGCTAAGATAGACTGCTCTTGATTGGACCTCTTCTCAACGTAGCAGCCTGGGCGTGTGCGCGAAAATATTCGTTATAATCTAGAGCCTTGTAAGACAACTTCACTTTACTTCCAATTTTGTCAAGGAGAGATCAAAAGGCAGCCAAAAATAAGAGATCGTAACCAGGACATCCTATAGGACAGGATTAGAAGTAGCTGCTAATATTAGAGAGTGTAAAACTGCCATTATAATACTGAATGCCCAAGCCTTAGGACCCTCCTCAAGTGGAAATAGTAGAATGATTCAGTACACTGTAACTTCATCTATCTGACGGATTACTGCATCTTAAACTAGTTGCAGTAAATTAGGGCCATTTTGGGCATCCAGCCTGATATTGGGGTAAGTTGTAGTTTGTACATTTTATCATTTAATATTTAGCATTTTTACATGTATAATTTGGTATTGGATTAACGATGGCATATGAGGCTGGCAACCTCATTACTGTTGTCACACAGGTTTTATGATCATTAAATTGCATATATCGTCTTCTTTTTCTTTCACCCGTATCCTCTATTTATTATCACTCTTTACCTTTTTTTCCTGTATTTTTCGCATTCGTTCGTTTGCGAAAAATATTTTTTTCCCATTCTCACTTCGCCAGTTTCGTTTCTCATTTAGAAACGCATTTCATTGCTGATTAAACGAGTAACTTTTTACGTAACGTGTCAGTCCCTTGCACCAGACGATTTGGCGTGAGAATGCATTCGGTCAATCGCTGCAGATTGACGAAATAACTGTGAATTTTCAGCTATCTCAGAAATAGGGCCGACACATCGTCTGCATTCTCACCTGTCAAAACGTAGCTTCTCGTTGAGCGCTGAGGTGAGGCGTGAATCCAGACATCTCCCCGGCGCAGTATTAGACATTTGTCTGGTATTTTGCATCTGACACGTAGTTTCCTCGGTAGATTCTCAGTGTCAGGGTGGAGAAGGCGCCATCACGCATTCGCTCAGAATGGTCATTTTGGCGTGAGGTGCGAAGACAGGAGGTGTTAAGAGAACGGGAGGCTATTGCGTAGTTTATGGAAATAGTGTACATCTTTTTCTGGTGTTTCATATATACTGGAGGGAGTTAGATTTCATTTTCACTCAGTAACTTCGCAGCCAAGACTAGAACAAGCCTTCGTTCGATTTCTAGAATCTCTGTTAATAGAGATGTCATTTAGTATGATCGTAGTGGTTTAAGTTCTCAGTAGTTCTGTGTTGAGGTAAATCTTATATTATTTATCTAGTATTTTGTGAGTGTTAAAGTGTTAAATCGTTTATTTCATTTTGCTAGTTAGATTTGTGCAGAGAGTTAAATTATTAAGTCTGTTATATTCTCCAGTCGACGAGTTACAGTGGAAAGCGGAATAAATTATAATTTCTAGCTTAAAATCATGTAGCCATAATGGATTTAATTTAACTGCTAATATGCAGTCGAGAATATTTTAAAACTAACTTATTAAATGACTGCTACATCTTGAGTATTGACGGAATGCGTAGGTATTCTTAATTCAGGATGTTTGATTTTTAAATATAACTTATTCCACGGGAAGTGTTAAACTATAAGACAAGCTACGCTTGCAGTTTAAATTATCAGTTATAGTATGTATAATTATTTGATATGTGTTCTTTCCATTTATATATAGTGAAACTGTGGTACCCAAACTTTGCCAGCGTTTGAGTAAAGAGATAAATCTGTGAAGAAAACAACAAACATTCTTACCTTAAAGATTTGATGTATAACTTTTTGCAAGAACTTTAAGATTTTAAAGAAGTAACGGGTCATCGAGCCTGATTTGATTCTTTCTGAGAACACTCTAGTCATTTTTCAGCCTTTGTGGCAAGTAACATATTTCAATCAGTAACTTTCCCGACACTGTTGACAA
>JAMPIV010009615.1:432500-546615 GCA_024509875.1 Oreohelix idahoensis
ATATGTGTGTGTGTGTGTGTGTGTGTGTGTGTGACGGTGCGAAGACGATGTGTGAAGAAGAATAAGGATTTGTGTGTAATGTTGTCGTCACTCTCTCTGGCCTACTTTCACACACGTTCCGCAGTCACAGAAAAACTCTTGATGACAGGGGTCCCACTTTTATTAATGAAACCCTATCAGGTAGCATTTGAATCATACAGAAAACAATGTTGTCCACAAGTTTACTTTGTAGGTAATTCCTATACAACACCAAATAACCAAGCTATTTAGGTATTCTCTACGTAACACCATATAACCCAGCACAGACTGCTGGACTCTCTGAAATAAAATGAAACAAAATAAACTAGTATCGTACTAATGGACAAACATCATCTACGTAATAATACATTTATATGTGTGAAAATATGCAAATACATGCACTTATATGTCCATGTGTGTGTGTGTGTGTGGTGTTTGTGTGGTGTTTGTAATCAACAATAAACATATCTCAGTCAACAATAATGCCTTCATACTCATACTAAATACTAACTTCATCATCACGCGAGAGAAAACTTAAATGAAGCACTTCTATCTATGATGAAATATTATACACAACTCACTGGTCTCATCATCATCTCAACCCATAACCCGTCATGGGTCATAGGGGTGCCATGGTGGAAGCATCAGCAGACAGGGTCCTCTACTGCTCTCTATTCTCAGCAATGCGTACAAGTGTTGAGAAACCGTGTCCTGCCCATTCTTTGATGTTATCAGCCCAGGATTTTCTTTGCCTTCCTCTTCTCCGTTTACCTTCGACTGTTCCCTGGAGGATCGTTTTCGAAAGGGAGTCATGACGAGTTACATGCCCAAACCAGGCAAGCTTTCGACGTTTCACTATTGACAAAAGTGGTTCTTGGTGGCCTGCATAGGTGTTTATCTTCTCTCTAACATAGACATTTGTTTTGTGCTCTTTATAGCAAATGCGCAAAATTCTTCTATAACATTTATGCTCGAAAGCCTGAATCCTTCGCTCCGTATCTGCAGTGAGTGTCCAGCCCTCACACCCATACAAGAGAATAGATAATACAAGTGATTTGTATAATTTGATCTTCACAGGAAAACTGATGTTACTTTTCCAGATCACATTCAACCTTGTCATGGCAGCTGAGGCCATCTCAAGTCTTGTCTTGATTTCTTTATTTGATCTTCCATCACTACATATAGTGGACCCGAGATATTTAAAGGTGTTAACTTCTTCTAACGTTTGCCCATTTAACGTAATGTTGGTCGGAACATGTTTCTTATGGCTATTCACCAATATCTTGCTTTTTTCTATATTAATTTCCATCCCATATGTTCTTGTTACTTTCTCCAGTCTAGAGGTAAGATCTTGAAGTTCTGATTCTGTTCCAGCTATCAGATCAATATCATCAGCAAAACGTAGATTACACAGAGGTCGGCCTCCAATCGATATGGTTGATTTATAATCGTAGAGAGCCTCCTGCATAATATGTTCTAGATATAGAGATACTGGTCTAAATGACATCAATTTATCAGTATGTGAGAGGCCTAGCTGCTCTAAAGAAAAAGGAGATATATACTCTATTCTTACAGCTCTATACTAAATGTCATAGACATAGGCTACTCACGGAGCTAGAGGTTACGCTAATCTATCTCTCACAAAAATCACTGATGTAAAATTAACCACACTTACGGCTCACAAGAATGCAATATAACTATTACTTAACACTACACAAATGATAATAATAATGGTAATAAGTACACACTTGTATACAGCGCAATGCGACACTAGAATTCCTCTTATAAATTCACTTAGTACTTTACACATTTAACTCACTGTTGAAAATAGCGATGAGATATACGTGAAATTACACTTAAACACACATAAATCGCCAGTCAGCTTCTATCAAACTATAGATAGACAAACGCTACAAAGCATTAACTTCTAAACCTGAAACGTCTAATATTACTTTACATTAAGTATTATAAAATGTACTTATATGCAAGCATACCTCTATGTCGTTAGTTCTCTTAGCACAGACGCAACTATGCAAAAGCCCAAACCTCAATTGGTTATCGTACGAGGGCGCGTTTTGCACAAGAAGACAATCTGGCTACTTCTCATCTCTTACCCAAGCCTCTCACTGTTTCAGTTTAAATCTACATCTCCACCCCTGTACCACATGATAGCCACGTCAAAATGTCAGGGAAAACTCCACCCATTCCTCTAGGGAGCAAATCAGGAGTCCTATGCTCAGTTTGGATGACATGAGATCACATTTTAGTCAAGAGTATCTTCCTAATCCACACAACTCAAGGTCCGCCCACTAATGGGCTGTTACATCCCACGATATCCGTTGCCCTACTCACACTTCTTACGGTTTCGTGCTCAAAAAGGTGTTTTTTTCTGGTGTAAGACAGCGCCGAGATGTCTAACAACCTAGGGTGTCTCCCATTAGATCTTCTGCTTCTCACACGTTTGTCTACTTCACGAATGGCAAAGGTGTGTTTCGTTTGAATCGCCCATTCCCGTGTGAGAATGCCAACATGAGCACAAATATACACCGTAGACAAGATCGACAACTAATTACTCAGTCTAAAATTACACCTTTCTGGCCACACGGTCACACACACACACACACACACACACACACACACACACACACACACACACACACACACACACACACACACACATACACACATATATATATATATATATATATATATATATATATATATATATATATATATATATATATATATATATATATATATATATATATATATATGCGTGTATGTGTAATGTTACATTAAACATTCTGATGCAGTCACAGATTCGCTGGGCAGGTCATGTAGTCCGCATGCCAGACCATCGACTGCCAAAGATACTCTTTTATGGTGAGATGCAGAAGGGTAAACGCTCCCATGGTGGCCCAAAGAAGCGCTTCAAAGACACGTTAAAGACGTCATTGAAAACCTTTGACATAAACCCAGACATATGGGAAGCTGCTGCGCAAGACCGAACTGCTTGGCGCACATCTCTTCGTAAAGGTGCAGCGACATGCGAATCATCCAGAAGAGCAGCAGCGGAACAGCGGAGACAAGCTAGAAAAGACCGTGAAATAAAACCTTCACATGAAGCAAACATTCCCTGCCCACACTGTCCGAGATCTTTCAAGGCCCGCATCGGGCTCATCAGTCACCTTCGTACCCATAGAGTAATCTAACATATTCCTAATAATTGGATGAACAGAGTGGTCTTCATCACCCGTGATGGACGAACAACAATACATTAAACATACATACATAGAGTTGTTTCATTACATTTTAATTATACTACATTTGCCAAATACCTCACACCTTGTGATTTTCGCTCCATACATGCCCGTAGGTAGACAGAGAATGCGTATTTACTGTTTTCTTTTTCCCTCACGCAAGAAGTAGCGAAACAAACTGTATACACTTACCTTGTACCACATTACTGTTTATACGTGTACTGCAATACGTAACGGAAAGACAGCAGGAAAGGAACAGTAACACATTATGCATTTATCATGTTTATGGATATTTGGTATTAGCTTCAGGGTGACAGAAATGACATACATGTTAAGAAGGGGCAGGAGTTGCGAAGAAGGGGGGGGAGGGGTAAGGGGACATGAGAATAATTAAGCCTTGGTAGTTTTTCTCTCAAGTTTGCAATGTACATCTTTGTCCGATCCTCAACTTCCGCTTGTTTGTTTGGGTCTTCTAATATTGGCGGAAATGATTAACTAAAAACAGCAAATTAAAAAAAAAAAATGAATCTGTGGCAAACTTTACACGGGCATCGCCATGTATTCTTGTATCCTCTTGTACTTTCTTATTATTATTAATTTATTAAGTTTGGTGACTTTCTTCAAGAAGAACAGGAAATTACAAATAAAAGTAGGCACCGCTGTCCCTGTAATATGTAAGGCGTTTGACAAACTGCACAAATTAAAACTGTATTCATATCCTAGCATATTTTTAGTCATAAACTATCGATATTTCCCGTTTGAATTGTAAATCGCATCTTCATTTCTTATTTTCTCTGTATTCCAAGTTCAGCTCAAGTTTCGAAACATTTTGTTTTGTTTTTTGCTCTTTAATTTCATTACCAATTTTTCCCTCTTGCCAATTTAAATTTCTCGTCTGAGATGCTGACTTTCCAGTGAAAGCCAGGCACTGACTGTGACCTAATCTGTCTCGCCCCGTGGCAGCAGTGAAGCTTATTACCCGCAGAAGCATAACGCCCACGCGTGCGTGCGCCACAGCAGCCATGTGGGGTTGCCAATTTTTTAAACATCTAAGACGTTGGATAAATGGTCTGAGCTGCCCAAATGTCGGGATGCAAATCTGCTGTCGTAAAGTATGGTAAACCCAGCCTGTCTCGCCCCTCCCCATTTTCAGTAAATTTATATTATAAATATAGAATCTTATTAGAAACTATAAACTTGCTGCCCCGCGTAGTTCTGGGGGTCCCTTAAGAGAGAAAGAAAGAATACTGTACCTTCAGGTATGTCGTACTAGGCGACTAATATGAGGTTGTCAGTTGGGGGGAGGGGGGGGCTGGCAACCTCATCATGTAAAAGTTATTACATCAGAAACCACCGCTGCAGGAGTATGTGAATGTTGTGTAGGTCAAGGACATCAGCTACCAGTGGTGGCTCCATACCTGATAAGGAGCGTAAAGGAAAATAATAATGATAATAACGCAAGGAGCCACTGAGAACCAAAGGTCAAGGTTCCTGTTAATTTAATTTATGGAATAATTTCTCATAACTTGCGTGAGTCTGACGGTTGAGGATAAACTGTCCTTTTAAACGGTACCGTGTCGCTAGCAACTTTACATTTCGTCCACAGTTTCATCTCCCAGTCCACTTTGGGAGCAAAGACTGGTAACACTGTAACGTATAATGCATATCGTAAACGATTAAGGTGGATTAGGCATAGGGCCGGCCGCCATGTCCTACAGAAACCTTAAGCCACTAAACCGTCAGAAAATATGGACAGGACGAAAGTGCCAGTGGAACAGGAGATGAGAAGAACAACCTGACAGTAGATGGGACACTCGCGGAGAAATCTTGTTCAGCTTGAGACAGAAAAGAAAGGGATACAGAAGACACAGAAAAGTCTTGAGTGGATTGAACATGCTAGGAGGACAAGAGCAGTGGTCCTATCCCGGGAACCATATAAATATGACAGGAGGACAAGAGCAGTGGTCCTATCCCGGGAACTATATAAATATGACAGGAGGACAAGAGCAGTGGTCCTATCCCGGGAACCATATAAATATGACAGAAGGACAAGAGCAGTGGTCCTATCCCGGGAACCATATAAATATGACAGGAGGACAAGAGCAGTGGTCCTATCCCGGGAACCATATAAATATGACAGAAGGACAAGAGCAGTGGTCCTATCCCGGGAACCATATAAATATGACAGGAGGACAAGAGCAGTGGTCCTATCCCGGGAACCATATAAATATGACAGGAGGACAAGAGCAGTGGTCCTATCCCGGGAACTATATAAATATGACAGGAGGACAAGAGCAGTAGTCCTATCCCGGGAACCATATAAATATAACAGGAGGATAAGAGCAGTGGTCCTATCCCGGGAACTATATAAATATAACAGGAGGATAAGAGCAGTGGTCCTATCCCGGGAACTATATAAATATGACAGGAGGACAAGAGCAGTGGTCCTATCCCGGGAACCATATAAATATAACAGGAGGATAAGAGCAGTGGTCCTATCCCGGGAACTATATAAATATGACAGGAGGACAAGAGCAGTGGTCCTATCCCGGGAACCATATAAATATGACAGGAGGACAAGAGCAGTGGTCCTATCCCGGGAACCATATAAATATAACAGGAGGATAAGAGCAGTGGTCCTATCCCGGGAACTATATAAATATGACAGGAGGACAAGAGCAGTGGTCCTATCCCGGGAACCATATAAATATGACAGGAGGACAAGAGCAGTGGTCCTATCCCGGGAACCATATAAATATGACAGGAGGACAAGAGCAGTGGTCCTATCCCGGGAACCATATAAATATGACAGGAGGACAAGAGCAGTGGTCCTATCCCGGGAACCATATAAATATGACAGAAGGACAAGAGCAGTGGTCCTATCCCGGGAACCATATAAATATGACAGGAGGACAAGAGCAGTGGTCCTATCCCGGGAACCATATAAATATGACAGGAGGACAAGAGCAGTGGTCCTATCCCGGGAACCATATAAATATGACAGGAGGACAAGAGGAGTGGTCATATCCCGAGAACCATATAAATATGACAGGAGGACAAGAGCAGTGGTCGTAACCCGGGAACCATATAAATATAACAGGAGGACAAGAGCAGTGGTCATATCCCGGGAACCATATAAATATGACAGGAGGACAAGAGCAGTGGTCCTATCCCGGGAACCATATAAATATGACAGGAGGACAAGAGCAGTGGTCCTATCCCGGGAACCATATAAATATAACAGGAGGACAAGAGCAGTGGTCATATCCCGGGAACCATATAAATACGACAGGAGGACAAGAGCAGTGGTCATATCCCGGGAACCATATAAATATGACAGGAGGACAAGAGCAGTGGTCGTAACCCGGGAACCATATAAATATAACAGGAGGACAAGAGCAGTGGTCATATCCCGGGAACCATATAAATATGACAGGAGGACAAGAGCAGTGGTCATATCCCGGGAACCATATAAATATGACAGGAGGACAAGAGCAGTGGTCGTAACCCGGGAACCATATAAATATAACAGGAGGACAAGAGCAGTGGTCATATCCCGGGAACCATATAAATATGACAGGAGGACAAGAGCAGTGGTCATATCCCGGGAACCATATAAATATGACAGGAGGACAAGAGCAGTGGTCGTAACCCGGGAACCATATAAATATAACAGGAGGACAAGAGCAGTGGTCATATCCCGGGAACCATATAAATATGACAGGAGGACAAGAGCAGTGGTCATATCCCGGGAACCATATAAATATGACAGGAGGACAAGAGCAGTGGTCGTAACCCGGGAACCATATAAATATAACAGGAGGATAAGAGCAGTGGTCATATCCCGGGAACCATATAAATATGACAGGAGGACAAGAGCAGTGGTCCTATCCCGGGAACCATATAAATATGACAGGAGGACAAGAGCAGTGGTCCTATCCCGGGAACCATATAAATATGACAGGAGGACAAGAGCAGTGGTCCTATCCCGGGAACCATATAAATATGACAGGAGGACAAGAGCAGTGGTCGTAACCCGGGAACCATATAAATATAACAGGAGGACAAGAGCAGTGGTATTATCCCGGGAACCATATAAATATAACAGGAGGACAAGAGCAGTGGTCCTATCCCGGGAACCATATAAATATAACAGGAGGATAAGAGCAGTGGTCCTATCCCGGGAACCATATAAATATGACAGGAGGACAAGAGCAGTGGTCCTATCCCGGGAATAATATAAATATAACAGGAGGACAAGAGCAGTGGTCCTATCCCGGGAACCATATAAATATGACAGGAGGACAAGAGCAGTGGTCCTATCCCGGGAACCATATAAATATGACAAGAGGACCTAGCAAAATCTTGCTGAAGGCCTTTGCTTGTCGATGAGCTGAAGGACTATAATGATGATTATTATTTGCCCTAAGAGTTTCCCTGTTATTTCTGATCAAGAAAACACTTACTTTGAAAAAAAAAATTACGTTAACAAAATTACGGTAAAAAAAAAATTAAGTTGAAGAACTCCACAAAACAAATGTAAACTTGGTACGCAGAAGACCGGAACAAGGAAGCACACCAACGTTGTGTGCGGTAATGCATGCCCTATCAGGCGATTGCGTCAATACAGAGAAAGTTGATGTCGAGAGCTCAGTTAAGAACACGCGAGTGCATGGACAAATTGTATCGTCATGCTGATCAACAAGTTCTCCATGCTGCTTCCTCGACTCCAAGATTATAAGGTCGACATAAGTGGGGCCCTTAACTGTGTCAAGGGAAATGACATGTGTCATGTGTCAGAGTATCCATTCCTGGGAACAGACCTGAAATTGTCAGGAAATATTTATGTCTTGTGTTTTCATTGTCAAATTGTGTCCTCTCATTCCAGAAAATCATACACTCACTCATCTGCGTACGTGTTCTCAGTGTCCCCCTCCTCCTATTGTTTTCCACGGCCTGACTCGGCCTTTAAAAACACAAGAGAAAAGAATAAACATAATACACATTTGACATATAAATGAACAAAAACACAGAGTACAGATCTGAGTTTCCTAAACATTAACATTATACGTGTAAACATAGCTTCAGTAGGTTGTTTAACGGAACCATGCGCTACTGACGAGGTTTAATACGCTAACAGTGTCCTCATGCCAGGTCTGCCCCGGGCTCTTAGAATTGATAAGGCCGTCTTCTTTCTCACATGAAAGACAATATCGGCTTACACAAAATACGTATAACTATATAAGTATCCCAAATGTTTTCGTAACGTGGGAAATATAGTATGTTAACTGTTGTGATACCTTTTCTACTCCACTTATCTCAAGGGGAGCTCCTTTCCGCTTCCATCGCTGGTGTCCCTTTGTTCGAAGTGCTAATTCGCGTGTCCCGGGGCGACGTAGCGACATTTTCGTGACTGTTTGACTCGTCAAGCTTGAAGCGTGGGACCCAGATTTGGAATGAGGATACTAATGTGGCAGTCTAGTAGTTTAAAATTTAGTATCCTGTTGTCAGATAAAACTGAGTGCGGGTATCGAGTTGTTGCTTAGTATTTTAAATTATTATGTAAGATTTCTTGACAAGCAGAACGTTTTAAATACATTTCATGTTTAAAGAAGTGCAAAAGGTCAAGGTAGTCCTATAGCAGATAATGCCGTAGGGAAGTGAAGTGTTAGAGACTTGACCATACTAGGTCCAGCATCGAGATGTGGGGTGACCAGTTCCCTTCCTCGCTGCCTTTACCTTCCCTAACTCAAAGTCAGGTACCCGTTTACAGCTGATTAGACTGGGGCATGTCGGTACCGTGATTCAAACCCGGTACCTTGGCCGCGAGAGATCAGCGCTCTAACCACTCTGCCATATCGGACGCTCTAAAGAGGGGTTGCCTTTCTGAAATTCCACATTGAGAATCTGCGCTGTTAACATATTTAGTTAATTTCATTTAGATATACACGTGGTATCAACGTATCTCAGAATATATATATATATATATATATATATCAATCAATCAATCAATTCCCTTTAGCTCCACAAGGAGCATAGGCCTTCAACAAACACATGCCAAGTCTTCCTGTCCTGTGCCATCCGCTCAAGTTCTTTCCATGTTTTCCTCATCATTTTCACCTCTGTTTCCAGTTCTCTTCTCCATGTGTTTTTTGGTCTACCTCTGCCTCTCTTTCCCTGTGGATTCCAGAACAAAGACTGCCTTGTAATGCTATCAACAGGTTTCATCAATGTGTGTCCTATCCATCGCCAGCGTCTTCTTCTCAACTCTTGTTCCACTGGCACTTGTCTGGTTCTTGTCATCAATTCCACATTTGTGACTTTGTCATACCATTTCAGTCCTTCTATTCTACGCAAGCACCTGTTTATAAAAGTCTGTAGCTTTTTGGTTGTTGTTTTTGTTGTTCTCCATGTCTCAGAGCCATACAATAGGACTGACTTCACATTTGAGTTGAAGATTCTTATTTTCGTGTTGAACTTGATTTCTCATGTTCTCCATATGTTTCCCAATGCAATGAAAGCTCCTCTTGCTTTTTGTATTCTTATTTTGATATCACTGTCTGTCCCTCCAACTTTGTCTATATTACTTCCAAGATATGTGTAAGATTCTACATCTTTTAGTGGTGTTTCTTCAAGTTCAACCTTGTTATCATTTCTTGCATTTATTCTCATAATCTTTGTCATTTCCCTGTGTATTTTCAGGCCCACTTGTTGTGACCTCTCATCGAGAATTTTCATTTTCTCTTGCATCTGATTATGGTTATGGGACAGAAGAGCCAAGTCATCTGCAAAATCCAGATCATCAAGCTGTTGTGAACGGATTGATGACGTCATTATATAAAAGATACCCTCAATTCTATCTAACATAAGAGACAACAGAGACTGATGACGTAATTCATAATTAACCTATAAAACAAAAGAAACTTAACATAGACACAAAAGACAGTTATAGGAAATGACGACAAGATGACGGTAACGTTACTAGTGCAGTAACGATGACATATACATAAATGGTGCACACAAATAATTGTAACCAGTGGTTTTAGCCACTAGATTGATTGGAATAAAAGACATCCGTTATGAAGACTAATGTTTAGCAGTCTTTAGCTACTGACCTTGCAACGAGATGGTCGTGATATTGAGACAGACCGATGTTGAAGTAGACTCAGATAGACTCAAGCTATTTTATCCCCTGACATTGGACAGTGTATTTCTTGCTTTGACGAAGAAATGGTATGAATTCGCTCGATGTGATATATTATGAATTCGCTCGATGTGATATATTATGAATTCGCTCGATTTGATATATTATGAATTCGCTCGATTTGATATATGTCAATGACAAACAGTCATTTGTGTGTAAGATCGAACATTGTTAGAATAGTTTTTTGGAACTTATTATTTTGGAGATTAGCTCCCTAATTGTCTTCCACTCTCCCATCGTTCAAAATACACCAGCTTCTTAGTTGGTTTTGACGATGACATTCTGCATTACACAACAGCTACATACGAAACTGGAATAATACCAAATACTCTTTGGTACCAGTTTCCAACGTAATATAATAGAGTAGGACATTGTAATCTGCAACCGACACTATAATTATATGATCAAATCGTCTGTGAAAATTGGAAGACTTGTAAAATAAAGTTATTGTTGGAACTTCTATCATGGATTAGTTCTGCATTCAGTTTGGATGATCTCTGATGAAAGAGTACTACATTATATGTCACACAAAGTCCAAGGAAACCGAATCAAATAAAAACCTGGGTCCCGTAAAATATCGAAGAGAATTTCTACCTCTGGTGAACCAAACCAGTACTCTCGTTTTATGACTCTTCAGAAACACTTATTAGAAGGAAAAAGAGAAAAGATAAAAATATAAAAATAAACTTTACCCAGTATGTAAAACGGGTACATACTTAGAGGGCAAGATTGGGGCGCCCTGTCACATAGGAGGGGTAAATTGGAGCCGCGACAACCAGGATTCGGTGGACTGCTAGAAAATGACGCAACCGAACCCACACGTGGATAATTACATGGATGTTTTGCAAATGCAGCATAACCAACAACAGGCATTAATGATGCAGAACCTACAGCAAAATCAACCAGAAATGAATGCACATCAAATACCACTTCCAGTGGATCCAAATGAAACAAACCTAATGGCATTACGTAACATGACTGACACTCTTCAACGTGTTGACCAACATGCGAAATTTAACAATATAAAGAACTTTATCACACCGTTCAATGGGGATTCGAAAAGATTTCGACAATGGATGGTTGACGTGGATAAATTCGCCTACTTGATAGATGCAACTACAGACATTGACAAGAAGAAAATAATTTTTTTGTCATCAGAGGGCCTGGTCACAGATTTTGTCAGACGGCGGGAAAAGGCATTTCCGATGGAGACCTTTGAAGAACTCAAGAAAATATTGGTATCAAGATACTCAGAGATTACCGACGCTGAGCACGCGTGGACGATGTTAAGAAGAATAAAGCAAGATCGACAGGAAAGTGTTCAAATGTACGGAGATAGGCTATTAAACCTCGCCGAAGATGCTTTTGTTGGAGGTAACATTCCATCAACTGATCTGGAAAAACATCTAGTCGGAATTTTTGTGGACGGACTGTATTCTGATTCACTGAAAATTCATCTACTCAGAAAAGATCCTCAGTCAATAACTACCTCAATACAATTAGCTGTTTATGAGGAGAATGTGAAGAAAAGATTCCAACAACGGATTGGAAGGTGTCCGCTACCAGAGTATGAATACCAACATACCCAACATGATCAACAAATGCACCAACCTATGGAAATTGATCATTCGAGACATCGATGGGACAGAAATCAAGAATATCACAGAAGATCATTCAATAACTCATACCAGAATCAGAGAAGTCCAGCACTACAGAGTAACCACAGAAGAGACTACAGAATACACAATGTAGAACCCCAACAACCAACCACCGTCTGTTTAACTGTGCAGGTCAAGAACATGTAGCAGGGAATTACAGAAATTCACAGCCCAGAAATCATTTTGGGGACAACAATTCAAGACCAGAAATAAATCATAGAAATTATCAGTATCAAAATCACTATCAGACAAATAATAATAGAAGACATCATCAAAACAGAAATGACTCCCAACCAACCTCAAGGAGAATGGGAAACGGAAGGACGTCACATTAACAGAGATCGAATGTGATGGTCTGCAGAATCGATCTCTATCTGATAAACCAGCGACATTAAAAGAAGATCAAGCCTACATAAATATTATCCCAGACCCTTGTTCTTGCATTTTAAAAATAGGAAAACAAAACTTCAGAGCTCTCGTAGACACTGGCGCGACGGTTAGTCTGATTAGAGAGAAGTTGTACCATCAGATAAAACACATGACGAAGTTCTCAAGACATACAGTAAGAATGAAATCAGTAACGGGACAGGATCTGAAAGCATTAGGAACTGCCTATATACATTTCAAAATGGGAGAAGAAATGCTAGAACACTCATTTATTATAACGAGAGGACTGTCTAGAAATTTTATAATCGGGAGAGACTTCCTTAGAAAGAATAATGCCAGAATATACTTTGATTTGAAACAGCTCAGAATAAATGGCAGTTATATACCTCTACAAGATGACGTACATATCGCAACGTTGATAAGAACTGCCGCTCCAGTAACTTTGAAGCCGAGTTCTATCACTGTAACAAAGGCTCGAATAAAAAACTCACCTTATGTAAATATAGGACAGACAATCTATGTATCTCAGATGGAGAATGAAGAAACGGATGATCCACATGTGGAAATACAAGATGGCATTGTAATAGTGAGTAAGAACAGAGACTTTCCTATAATGATTGTTAACTCTTCAGGAACCACTCTTACTATCCCAAGAGGAAAGATTGTAGGACAAGTTCAAATACCAAAGGATGAGATCTCCCACAAACTATCAAGTTACAAGGACGATTATGTGAACCTCTCTACTCAAACGTCATCCAAAACCTTTCCAAACACATTTCCTTCGGGGAATAAGAAGCGTCCCTATCCCATCTCCTCCCTCCAGTCCCAGAGAAGAGAGTATCACAGAAAATGTATTTCGAATGAGATTTCAGAAACAGACACCAGAGAGAAATGCACGAATTTCGATCCATACCTTGATGAAAGAGATAGAGACATATTAAACGAGACATATGGACGTGTGATAGGGTGGGCGAGATGATGATGATGATTATATTTTGTGATGTGTGATCACTCTCTTGTCATACTCGCACCGACCCGAACAACAATAAAACTCTTGATTCTAGAAGCAGGGGCTATATTTATTTTTACAACCCATTCAGTGACAAAGCAAACATTAAACAAATAAACCAAGGAACATAACACCAAACAAAACACCCAACAGTGCCCGATGCTAATAGCTTACGTGCTCTGGTCCATCTGCTACCTTCACTGGTCGCCTCGCCTCGTTTGTTCTCTCGGCTGGGCTAATACTAGGAAAGGTCGCTGCTGGCTACCGCACGCTTTTTATAGACTGCTAAGCCTAAACACTCACTTACTCCGCGCGCGCCGTAATCGCGCTACTTAAATAACACTCGCGATATATTGCTTTAGGAATAGCGAAAACACAAATAAAACCTACAGCTATTTAATATAACACAATTCTACACCACAACTTAATATTTAGGCTTTATTGTGGCCTAATTATTTCTACTTCATCAATATTGAAGAATTTACATCCAAGCATGCTTCGCGCACATCTAAAATACATGGGCGATAAATCTGCCCAAAAACAGGTAGGGGGCGGGCGTCTCCATTTCGGCCCCATCACACATCTCCCTCCTGATTTTGTTGTCGTCCCGACAACATCACTCCCTCTGGCGCTTCAGTTGTAACCTCTCAGATCGTCTCGGGGCAGGACCCTCTATTGGCTGCAGGGCATACCAGCCTGGTTCGGGCATTAGACCATGCACGTCCTCCCCCAGGATCTGTCTCATCTGGCGAAGCTGGTGCCTCAGGTAGGCCTAGTGTAGCATCTACCAGATTCGGAGAATCATCTTTGTCCTCACTTCGTCTTAGTTCGTGCGCCGCAACCCTCATCTTCAGATCTTCGTTGCTCGCTGGCCTTATCACATAAGGACCACCGCTTGCTTCTGGAATTGACGATACAATGAATTCGTCGTTGGACCACACGTCTTGTATTTTGGCCCTGTCAGTGTAGTGCACTCTTTTCCGCACTCTTTCACCCACTCTCAATGGTGTGGGGCCTGGAAGCTGATTACTTCTCTCCCTCCTGTCAGCGGCCATTTTCTGCATTCTCTCTGCAGCTTTTTGGTGGGCTATGTGCAACCTCTCTAGGTGACCTTGCAGCCACTCGTCAGTTGTCTCCGGCTCTTCATCTGGGCGCGTGCCTATCATGAAGTCTAGAGGAAAGCCTCGGTTCTCTCCGAAGAGGAGGTAGTATGGTGAGTACCCTGTCGAAGAGTGGGGGGTAGAGTTGTAGACCATAACCACCTCCGCTAGATGCTCAGACCACCTTCGCTTCTGGTCGGCTGTCATGGGTCTCAGCAGATCATGCAACGTCTTGTTGAAGCGCTCGCACTGCCCGTTGCCTTTAGGATTGTAAGCTGTAGTGCGGCTCTTGTGGACTCCATATACCTTGCACAGCTCTGCGACTATCGCTGACTCGAAGTTCCGGCCTTGATCAGAGTGTATCCTCTGAGGAGCTCCGAGATACTGGAACCACTTTTCCACCAGGGCCTTGGTGACTGTTGTTGCTTTTTGGTCTCTTGTTGGTATAGCAATGGTGTACTTGCTGAACACATCTGTCAGCACTAATACATTCTCGAACCCTTTGGAATCCCGCTCTAGCAGGGTGAAATCCATTGCTACCACCTCAAGTGGTCTGGAGGCAATCAAGTTTCCCGATGGCCCATGAAACTTCAGTTGAGGTGCCTTGGCAACGTTACATCGGTTGCATCTGCGACAAAAGACGTCAACATCAGCTGTGATGCCTACCCAGAAGCACCTACTTCTCAGCAACTGCAGCATGCGCTCTCTTCCCTGATGGCCCACCCTGTGAGCAGAGTCTAGTATCCGTGGTTTCATGGACTCAGGTATTACCAGTTGTTTTATGCTGGATCCATCTGATCCCTTCACTGTCCGGTATAAACAACCCATCTGTCACTTCGAGCCGGTTACTCTGATTAAGTAGTTTCCTTGCAGCCAAGGGGATCTTTCGAGCATCTTTTCCTGCAGGTCTGGTGCCATCCTTTACCATCTTCCTAACCATCGCTACCACATCATCCGCTCCCTGGAGATTTATCAATTCCTCACGCGAATAGGTGGGAAATGCTTGAGTGGTTGCTGGTGCTGTGGTTGATTCGGCCGGTACCCTTTCACTGATATCTTTCTGGCTTGTTGCTGTCATCAACCCTATCTCATATGGTATCTGGGTAAACTCTCCGATAACCTCAGCTGTTATGCCACTTATTGCAACATCTGCGTCATCCTCCAGTTCCTCGCCTGCGGTTTCAATAGGAAAACGGGACAAATAATCTGCATTTCCATTGGCTCTTGCTGCCCGATGTCGGATTGTGTAGTTAAACATCGCCATCTGGGCCATCCATCTCTGCTCTATAGCTCCTAGTTTAGCTTTCTCCCAGAAGGCCAGACCCCTATTGTCTGTAAATACCTCTACTTGTGATCCTAGCAGGTAACCTCTGAACTTCTCAGTCATGGCCCACTTAAGACCTAGCAGTTCCAGTCTCATACTGCTTTTTGAGTTTCTTTCAGAGGGTCGAAGTGTGCGACTTGCATATGCCAAGACTTTCTTTGTTCCATCTTGTACTTGCGAGAGAATTGCTCCCAATCCTTCAAATGATGCATCTACCTCCAGGATAAATGGTAGCGAGAAGTTAGGGAACCCTAGTAGCGGTGTGGAATTTAGTGCCTTTTTCAGTGTCTCAAAGGCTACAGCACACTCTTCTGTCCACAACTCTCCTATGGGTGACTTACTTCGTCTTTTAGTCTGCATGCCTTGATTGAGCGCAGCTACTAAATCATGTAGCGGTTTGGCTATCTTTGCAAAGCCCGGCACAAATCTGCGGTAGTAACTGGCCAATCCCAGGAATGACCGTAACTCAGTCTGGGAACGTGGTACAGGGGCCTCTTGAACAGCCTTCACCTTGTCTTCCATAGCTCCTATTCCGTCTGCCGATATAGTATGCCCCAAGAATTCAATCGTCGTCCTAAACAGCTTACACTTTCCTCCATTCAACTTCAGCCCTAGCTGGCGTAGCTTAGAGAATACTTTCTCCAGTCGGCTCAAATGATTAGTGAAGTCAGCAGAGTACACCAAAATGTCATCAAGGTATACTAGTATCAGCTGGAACACTAAATCATGCATACTGCTCTGCATTAATCGTTGAAAGGTGCTGGCCGAGTTGGCTAAACCCATAGGCATCCTGGTGTATTCATAAAGTCCAAAAGGGGTAGTGAAGGCGGTTTTCTCTTGGTCTTTCTCATCCATTGCTACTTGATAGTAACCACTTGCCAGATCAAGCGATGAGAATATCTTTTGCTCCTCCTAACGCATCCAGGTACTCATCTACTCGGGGTAGAGGGTATGCATCCCTCTTCGTCTTGCTGTTGAGTGCCCTGAAGTCTACGCAGAGTCTAAGCCGACCATCTTTCTTCCGGACCAAAACTATTGGGGAGGCCCAAGGACTGCAACTCTCCTTGATTATTTGTTTGTCAAGCAATCCTTGTAGGTGATCCTGTACCTCTTTATAGAAAGCAGGAGGTATTCTCCTGTAAGGCTGCTTAACTGGGGTGTCATCTGTTAATGGGATGGTGTGCTTTACCCTGTCCGTGTACCCTACATCTGTCTCATCTGTGGCAAAAAGATCGGCATAGCGTCTCAACAATGCTCTTACTTCCTGCTCTTCAGTCTCACTGCCCTCAAACCCGGTCAGGTCAATTGGGCACATCTCTTGCTCTGGATTCGTGTATGGTGGACTTGCTGACATTTCTACCTCTTGAGCTCCTACAACTCTGAAATATGTGCTATAGTCCACCCCAGCTTCTGTCAGTATTCCTACTTGTGTCCCGGGAGCTAAAAACAAGTCCTCATCTCCCAAATTTATGGCCTGAATATCACAAGACCCACTTCTAAGAACAGTCAATGTATGACTCATAATCAGCCCTCTGTGTTCTAAGTCTCTGTTTGGCTCAAAGAGAAAAGTACTTTCTGACTGGCCTCTTCCCCTGCATTTGACTGTTATGGCCCTGATCGATCGAGCAGGTATGTGGGTTTGCTTTCTCCCAGCTACCCATACTTTTATAGAGTCTGATTTCTGCGTCATCTCCTGATCCCTTGGAGGGTTCCATTTTAGTATGTTCTGTATGTTTGGGATTTCCACAAGGACATTAGTACCTATAATCCCTGGTGTTTTCTTCTGGTTTCTAGGTCCTTGTACTTCCTTGACAACATAAACCCCACAGTTTTTCACTACTGTGCACCCAACTTGTATGTCCACCACTAAGTGACCAATATATGGAATGGTGGCACCATTTGCTGCTGTCAGGCGCACCCATCTACCCTCATCCAAGGGGAGCCCTCCAAACATCTCCCTGAAACATTGCTCTGTGATGGTAGACACCTGTGAACCTGTGTCAAACACACAATTTACCTCTTTTCCTTCCATCAGCACTACTCCTTCAGGCCGACCTCCTACCATCTTGATCCGGTTTTCATGGTGCTCTCCCTTCACGTTTCTTTCTTCAAGCTCCTGGGGATTTGGTCCGCTGCTGGTCGACATTTCCTGCGATGGTTGAATCTCTAACCTTCCTTCTGAGTGGCGGTCCTTCTGCCTGCGCTCCACTTTGTGTGATGCCCTAGCCGCAGAGTTACCAAACGGACAGCTCGCCACTAAATGTTGTGCTGACTTGCATTGGAAACATCTTCTAGGTAGAGGACCACATGGACACCTGGCAGCTATATGATTCCCAAAATCAGCGCAGTTATAGCACCTGATTCTCTGGCTGCCATTCCACAAATGACGTTTCTTTCTACTTCTGTACCTGCGGCTGTTCCCGTGGCGTCTAGAGATGGTCCTCCTGTTAATGACCCCCACTTGTCGCACCAACATCTCAGTCTCCCTATTATTTGGAGAAACAGGCCCTTCCCTTTCATTTACATTCTTCCTCATGCCAACCTGTGATTGTCTGCCCCCTCTACCTGTACTCTTTCTATTCGAGTCACAAAGCTCCCCTTCCACAGCCTGACTCCCAGCCACAGAGGGGTCTAGTTTAGTGCCTGTTGTGGGCATTCCCTCTGGACGTGCCCTAAATTTTTGCACCGAAAGCATCGGATGGCCCTCGCCGGCCTTCTCTGCCTGTCTTGCATTTCAGCCATCTGGCGCTTCAGCTGTGCGACCTCTGCTCTGAGTTGCTCCACTAGGGCGTTTCCTTCATGTGACCAGGGTGCCATTTCTTCGTCGGATGCTGTGACTGTGGCTATCCCAGCTCTTGCTGTTTGACCACTCCCAGTCCATCTCAGAGCATCATCTCTTATGGACACAAATGATACTGCAGGGTCGTGCCGGACCCTGTCCTCCATCATTCTCCGCGTCAAGTCGTCCCTTAGACTGGCAACAAACTGGTCCCTTAGCACTGTTTCGTCAAGCTTGACACCACTGGCTTTCTCCTGCGCCCCTGCTGCCTGCTCAAATATCTCATGCAGCCTATAGGCAAACTCACGCACCGATTCCCGTGGCCCTTGGTACGCTGAATAGAATAGCGCCATTAGTTCTTGGGTGCTCCTCGATTCTCCATACACACTGAGTATGGCCTGAAGCATTGCCTCCGGGTCATTGTCTCTTACTTGTATCCGCAGCTCCCTGCGGACAACTGGGGTCACACTGTCGAGTATCACATCGATTTGATCCTCCTTACTCATGTAGCCGGACCTCCACGCAGCTCTAACCTCCCTTGCATAGTCCTCCGCGTTTGGCCCTGTGCGTTCTCCAAAAGTTCTCACTTTCTTGTGGGTTGACACCAACATGTACTGCCCGTGTCCTGCCTGGGGCAGTGGACCTGCTACTGATCCTTCAGTTGGCACCACTGATGCCCCGACCACTTGTGTTGGATCTGCATCTTCATGCTCCCCTTTGCTCGTAGCACGTGTGCTCCTCGCGGCCATCTTGCTGCCGGACCGCACTGCTGGGTGTTTACTATATTTGTTCGTTCGCTGTTTGCTCGGTGTCACTGTCTGCCTTATCCTGCCAACGACGCCAATTGTGGTAGGGTGGGCGAGATGATGATGATGATTAAATTGTGATTGTGTGATATCACTCTCTTGTCACACTCGCACCGACCCGAACAACAATAAAACTCTTGATTCTAGAGGCAGGGGCTATATTTACTTTTACAGCCCATTCAGTGACAAAGCAAACATTAAACAAATAAACTAGCGAACATAACAAAACGAAACTAAACAAAACACCCAACAGTGCCCGATGCTAATAGCTTACGTGCTCTGGTCCATCTGCTACCTTCACTGGTCGCCTCGCCTCGCACCATGGTCATCCCCCATAGTAATAGTCACCAAGAAAGACGGAACTCACCGATTTTGCTGTGACTATAGGGCATTGAACAAAATTACTAAAACAATATCGTATCCTCTACCCCGCATAGACGACATTTTGGCGATGCTTGGGAAATCCAATTGGTTCACCTCATTAGACGCTCGATCAGGATTTTGGGCTATTCCTATGTCCGCGGATGCAAAACAGAAAAGCACGTTCTGTTCTCACATGGGATCTTTTTCATGGTCTGTGATGCCTTTTGGGTTAAAAACAAGTCCAGCCACATACATGAGTTTGATGGATGAAGTTTTACAAGGGTTACACAAATTTGCATCAGCTTACATAGACGATATTTTAATACACACCAATGGAACCATTGAGGATCACCTTAAACATGTAGAGACTGTCTTCGACAGATTACGTTTACACAAAGTGAAGTTAAAATTGAGTAAATGCAGCTTTCTACAAAAAGAGATCAAATATTTAGGTTTCATAGTAAATCAGAATGGAATCAGACCAGATGACGATAAAATTGCAGCAATACAGAAGATACCTCCACCAACGAATGTAAGGCAAGTGAGAGGATTCATAGGATGTTGTGCTTACTATCGAAAACACATAATCAATTTCTCAAAAGTAGCCGAACCTTTGCTGAATTTAACCAGGAAATATGCAAAATTCAGGTGGGAAGAAAAATGTCAGAAAGCATTTGACTACCTAAAGTCAGCACTAATCACAATACCTTTTCTGGCACATCCAGACATCACAAAACCCATGATCATCTATAGTGATGCTTCCGACACTGCAATTGGAGCTTGTTTGGTACAAGAAATATCACCAAATGAACCACCAGTGATTGCCAATATTCTTCAAGAAAAACCGATAGCCTTTCTTTCACATGCTTTAAGCAGAACTCAACGAAAATGGACGACAACGGAGAAAGAAGCTTATGCAATTCATTATGCTTTGCAGAAGTTTGACTTTTATATCAGAGGAACGTCGGTTATCATAAAAAACGGATCACCAACCTCTAGTAAATTGGCTTACTAAACCCCAAGAACAACCAAAAAAGCTTCAGACATGGGCTATCAATTTGCAAAATTACGATACCAAGATCGAGTATTTACCTGGTAGACTAAACACATGTGCAGATTTATTATCGAGAATACCATATCCTGAACCTACAGACGTGGACGATCTGAAACAACAAGACTTAACTGAAATAGATGATAATGCGAAAGAAATCTCCGCCATTGACTTCATCCAACATAGTCAAGACACTGAGCCTCCTGATAGTCAAGAACAGAAAACACAACCTACGGAGAACTCGAGAACTGATGATGGCGATGAATCTAGAGATTTTGAACAGAGTCTAATCTTCAAGAAGGAACAACTGAAAGACGAAGCATTAACCAAGATTATAGTACAAGTACGTACCAATCCGAAAGAAAAGAGAGACTATGTGATATTACCTGAAGACAATATTTTATATCATGTCAGTCCTAGAGAAAATGGATTACTGCAGAAATGTATCCCCACATCATTGGTACCAACTGTATTGAAACAATTTCACGATGACAATGGTCACTTCGGACGCGATAAAACCCTCGACGTCATTACAAAGAGATACTATTGGCCAACTATGATAAAAGATATCATAGAATATGTAGGAACGTGTAAAATTTGTAAACTCAGAAATATGAGAATGATTAGAGCACCGATTCAGGAAATGTCATATCAACATTATCCCATGGAAGTCGTTAGTCTAGACATATCGGGACCGTATCCAGTTACCTTGTCCGGACACAAATACATATTACACCTGGTGGATCAATATTCTGTGTGGCCAGAGAGCTTTCCTTTAGAAAATGCTACTTCAGCTCTCATTACAGACATCTTCTTACAACAATTCATTCCGCGACATGGCTGTCCTCAGAGAATAATAACCGACAATGGCAAACAGTTCATAGGAGATCCTTTTGCCTCAACAGTAAGAAAAATGAATATAAAACACACGAAAACCTCATTTTATCATCCAGAATCAAATGGAAGAAACGAAAGGATGCACTCTACCCTACATGACATATTAGCAAAACTTACGGAAGGTAACAGTCAATATTGGGATATATACATAAATCAAGCCTTAGAAGCCATCAGAATGAACATCAATGACTCAACAGGATTTTCGCCTTTTTACTTACTTTATGGCCGAGAACCAAATTTTCCTTTGGATAACATCTTGCTTCCCCAGAGGAAATATACAGGTGAATGTCCGATACAGATTATTTTGCAGCAAAAACATAGGGCACATGTTATTGCTCACAGAAACGTCCGAAAAGCTTTTGCTAAACGAGCCAGGATCCGTAACAAAACCTCTACACTGCAAGAATTCAAGCCTGGTGACCAAGTATACTATAAGAAGCATGTTAGGACGGATAAATTTGACAACCGATGGTTACCCGGATACAAAATATTGGAACAAACTTCTCCAACTAATTATATCTTGTGGAACGAAGAACGCAATTCCACTACAAAAGCTCACGTCAATCAGATGCGACTTGATGATCACCGACCGCTTGATATACCAGAGACGAAGTTCCAGAGACCAACTCGTTTATCTACGTTAGCCCAACCTCCATCTTCTTCTTCATCTTCTTCGGATGCAGTGGACACATCAGAACATTCTTCCTCAGAGTCAGAAATTGTACCACATCGTTTGGATCATGCGATTCAAAGAGCTAAAGATTGTAGAAGTTCGTCATCAAGTGAAGATAACGTTCCCCTACAAGAACTTAGACAGCGTCTCATTTCAAGACAAGAACGTATTGCTGCTGATGAAAGAATCGAACATAATGAAACAAGTATGAATCTTGATTTTCCTCAATCTACACTATCAACACCATCCGATATCGATTGCTCCAAACCCGTAGTTTCAGAAAATGATTCAATGACTACAGCTTCGAATACTACCTTGATGGACATGAACGAAACGCGAAAATTAGCAGATAAACGGAGATACGATTCTTCATTTTCCGATTCCATCCCTGTAGCCAAGCTTCCGAAATTTTCGCAAGATCAAATATATGTCAAACCTAAAAAACGTAGAAGAAAACCGAAATCTCCACGCCTCTCGTGTGATGTAGACATGATTATTGATGATTCTTCACATCTCACACCTATGGTTCAAGTTCCTCGCAATGTTTCACCCCACGTGGATAAGGGCATGCTTTTATCTCAGCTCATGTCATTATTAGCTGACAAACTGTAACTTGCATTTTGGCAGAAACGTTTCCCCTTTACATAAACCTTTGCGGAGCTACGACAAATTTCATACATCGTGATTCAACTAGATTCTAGTTTGTAAGGGAGATATCTGACTCCACGACTACGTTATTACTCATCACTCAAAGACCTTACTGAAACTGATCCAGCTTTAAGAGACCTTGGGCTCTTCATCGTGTTGTGAAGCCGAACAGTTGATGCCTATGTTGTCTTTCTACAAGTCCTTCATCAGGATTTAAACCAAATGAAGAGGTCCTTGCCACATTTACGACCTGTTCTATGTGATACTTCAACCAATGCCGAGTTTTCAGACATTCGCTCTTAAGTTTTCCCCATACATGCACGATATGAAGTGTTTTATGATTATTATTATTACTCTAAAATTAAGATGCTACATAGATAGACCGACTGATAGTACCGGAAAATGTCTCTTGAGATACATTTTTATGGCATGGGGACATATGTGAACGGATTGATGACGTCATTATATAAAAGATACCCTCAATTCTATCTAACATAAGAGACAACAGAGACTGATGACGTAATTCATAATTAACCTATAAAACAAAAGAAACTTAACATAGACACAAAAGACAGTTATAGGAAATGACGACAAGATGACGGTAACGTTACTAGTGCAGTAACGATGACATACATAAATGGTGCACACAAATAATTGTAACCAGTGGTTTTAGCCACTAGATTGATTGGAATAAAAGACATCCGTTATGAAGACTAATGTTTAGCAGTCTTTAGCTACTGACCTTGCAACGAGATGGTCGTGATATTGAGACAGACCGATGTTGAAGTAGACTCAGATAGACTCAAGCTATTTTATCCCCTGACATTGGACAGTGTATTTCTTGCTTTGACGCAGAAATGGTATGAATTCGCTCGATGTGATATATTATGAATTCGCTCGATGTGATATATTATGAATTCGCTCGATTTGATATATTATGAATTCGCTCGATTTGATATATGTCAATGACAAACAGTCATTTGTGTGTAAGATCGAACATTGTTAGAATAGTTTTTTGGAACTTATTATTTTGGAGATTAGCTCCCTAATTGTCTTCCACTCTCCCATCGTTCAAAATACACCAGCTTCTTAGTTGGTTTTGACGATGACATTCTGCATTACACAACAGCTACATACGAAACTGGAATAATACCAAATACTCTTTGGTACCAGTTTCCAACGTAATATAATAGAGTAGGACATTGTAATCTGCAACCGACACTATAATTATATGATCAAATCGTCTGTGAAAATTGGAAGACTTGTAAAATAAAGTTATTGTTGGAACTTCTATCATGGATTAGTTCTGCATTCAGTTTGGATGATCTCTGATGAAAGAG
This sequence comes from Oreohelix idahoensis, assembly GCA_024509875.1. Taxonomy (NCBI): domain Eukaryota; kingdom Metazoa; phylum Mollusca; class Gastropoda; order Stylommatophora; family Oreohelicidae; genus Oreohelix; species Oreohelix idahoensis. The sequence goes on from JAMPIV010009615.1 coordinate 457,018, forward strand.
TACTACATTATATGTCACACAAAGTCCAAGGAAACCGAATCAAATAAAAACCTGGGTCCCGTAAAATATCGAAGAGAATTTCTACCTCTGGTGAACCAAACCAGTACTCTCGTTTTATGACTCTTCAGAAACACTTATTAGAAGGAAAAAGAAAAAGAAAAGATAAAAAAACTATATGTAAAATAAACTTTACCCAGTATGTTCCAAAACGGGTTTTCATAACCCATCTATTGAGGAAAAGAAAAGGAGACAAAAGGCATCCCTGTCTCACTCCCGTTCTAATCATAGTCCACGAATCCGATGTATAGCGGTGAATTCCATTCCAGACTTTGTTCAACTGCTACATCGCAAATAAACCAATGATACATCAGACGAGGTAATTTCAGCGTAAGAAATCCCTAGTATGGCTATTTGTTGCAGTAAATAATCAAGTAAATAAATAATTAAGGTAATTAACAGGCACTCGTTGGGCATTAAGGAAAGCGAAGCGACGATGACTTCTGGTCGCACTGGGTTCGAATATCGGATGTTTCATCACTTCTCTTGTCCGGTATGTGATGTGTTTACTTTAGAGCGTTTAGCCATTACTATACGGTCCCCGTAAGTGAGCAATCGATGGCTATAAGACAGGGAATGCCTACCCCGTTTCTCCAATAAAGATAATATCAAATTTTACTGCTAAAAACGGTGCTACCTAAGTTAATGTGGGGTGATGGTGGAATAGACAATATATAAGAAGAGAGATACTATCACTCCCCCCCCCCCCCCCCTTATATATATATATATATGCATATACTTAAGCGGAACTAGCTTAAATCGAATTTTGCTTACGTAAACGCATTTCTGTAGGTCCCGTCCAAATGTCTTTTTAGCTCTGTTTAAAAAAAAAAAACCCCCTGGTTAAGTCGACTTCTGATAACTAGAATTTTCGGATAAGTGGAAGTAATTTTTCTGTCCCAACTCAATTTTGGACTCCCATAAGTAGAAGTTCTGTATTCATCATTCATCACCCAAGTTACAGTACTACGTGGCCGTACATTGCTCTTTGGTGAACAGGCGATAACAGGTTAAAAAACGTCCAAGCTTCCTTCAGTAAATTACATCGCTAACATTCATTAAACTAGCAAGCAGGAATCGTCAGTCTGGCTGAGTAAACACAGGTTCAACTCAGTTTGCAAGAAAAAGGCTTGCGTTAAACTCTGACAGCAACGGGACTACGCGTTTGAGATCTGAAGATAAACAAAGAATGAAAACCGAGGCATGTTAATAGTAAATAATATACATAAACCAGTATTTGGCAAGCACTCGTGAGAAAGAAGGAAGGAAAACACTAGACAACAGAAAGCCCATAGGAACAGGGCAAGTAACTCTTACAACGGCTTACTTGTCCTGCAATAGTTATTGCTCTAAGAATCCGTATAGGAACCCTTAGCAGAGCAAGCAAAAATAATAAGTCAAAACGTAATAAATTGAACGTCTTTACACTTTCTACTATGCTACTAGCAATTAACTTGACAAAACATTTTAGGTTTTGCTAAATTGCTTTTGAAAACTTTAAAAGATGCAGTAATGAAAATTTAAAATCAAAATACATGTTTGTGAATGGTTAAAATACGGCGTAACTACTTCATGCTTTATCTGTTATTCTGACGTAAATGTTGTAAAGACGTTATTTCTTACTACACCTGTAGTACACCACTGTAAAGTATCAGTCTGTCTGCTCTGTAAGGAAGAGTGGTGTGTTGTTGAGATCAGGCATGCTCCAGTCTACCCAGCTGTAAATGGGTAACTCACCCTAGTCCTGAGTTAGGGAAGGCAAAGGCTCCAGGGGAAGCAGGCCCTAAACTTGGTCACTTCAGCCGACGCAGGATGGTGTATGTATGAAGTAGTAGTGTAGAGTGTGATTACCGCGAATGGTGTACTGTTCGTGTGCTGACCAATATAATCACTCATACACATGTGTCTACAAGGCACCAATGCAGACTGCTGGAATCTTAGTTTACTCAATTTATTCAGACGTACACACTGGGACATACGAGTACATCAGGCTTTGTTGACATAACAATTTGTAGGTATACATAGCAGATCTGAAGTCATGACACATGCAGAAATAATGGGTAGTACATCAAAGTTCAATGTCATGATACATCATCTTATGAAACCACGAAAAGGGGGTTTCTAGCAGGATTGAGATCTCTCTGTCACTGTCCGATAATAAGATAAATAATCTGTTCTCTTGGCAGTGATCAAAACAGACGATGACCGAAATCCAACATGGCTACCTTCCTGAGTTGTCGTTCACTCATTCATAGGAAGAATATCAGCCAAAGTTAATTTACAATGGATATATAAAGGATTTCATGAATGGTTCCATGCAGCACTACGGTGATCAGGTTAGTTCACGTAGCCATAACCGCTGCAGGAAAATCTGTCATCTTCGTCGATACAAAACACGACACTAGCATATCGAAGCACCCAAAAGTCAAGCTAGGCCTAACCGACGAGAGATCATCAAAAATACGAGTTGGGTTTACCTGGAGTCCGAATCATCTATATACTGACATAAGGAGAGTCTCTAACACAAACTATCGTAGAGACACTATCTCCTCCAGAAGAAAAAACCACTTCGTAAGACATTTTTTCTTGACGAAGGGACCAGCTCTTGAAAAACGTAACCCGCCATTCTTAGCAGTACATCGGAACTCATCACGACTTGTTAAGACAACTCATACTTCCGCTAACAAGAATCTAGTCCCTCATACCCATCCAAAATATACAATATAGGACTGATTCTACTTGTACTAATAATATGTAATACATATGAATTCAGGCCATAAACACAATAAGCAAATTAATATATTTTCTGGCCCTAAAATTAAGTACAAACGCAAGCGTACTATTCTTGCGCTGGATCGATATCCAGACCGATTACTCCTATAATCAAAAGTGTGAATCAAACATGGATTATCTCGCTTTTACAATAAACAGCATTTTCATACACAGATGGATGCATGACTATATTTTTGCCATATTAAATAACCATATCGATTTTTTTGTAATATGTGCGTCAAAAATATGCACGCAACAAATGTCCATCTTTGATAAGCAGAAGTTCGGGTAAGTAGAAGTATTTCTAGGTAGTCCCAGTGACTTCTTCTTATCCTGACTGCGCTGTGCGTGTGTATGTATATGTATATATGTCTATCTTCTTCTTTGATCCTTAGCCGCCATCTGTCAAAGCAGTCAGTGACTATCATGACTGATGTCGTTTTGTAGGGCAGCAACAAACTGCTTCCACTTTGTTCGGTCGGCGGCCATCCTTCGTACAGTACCCCAGCTTTGGTTCATTCTTTGCATCTAGGCTTCCATAGTTCTCCTCCAAGTTGTTTTTGGTTGGCCTCTCTTTCGCTTTCCTTCGGGGTCCATAGCATTGCTATTCTTGTAATGGCATCGGGGTCTCTTCTGAGGACGTGACCAACCCAACTTATAAAGTCCTATACGCTTATCCAGAACCTCTCAGAAGAAAAACATGTGGCTCCTTTGCTGTGTGAGGATCTCTAATGAATAGTATATTGAGGTTTACTGGAAGGCAACTGAATTAGCAGAATATCAGTATCCCTGCAAAGTATCTCAAGACCTTAGAGAATACATTATTGCCTCCAGACAGACACACAAGAATGGACTGGATAGCACTGAATTATTATGACTCAAAATCTTGAACAACATTTGCCAATCTCTCTCTCTCTCTCTCTCTCTCTCTCTCTCTCTCTCTCTCTCTCTCTCTCTCTCTCTCTCTCTCTCTCTCTCTCTCTCTCTCTCTCTATATATATATATATATATATATATATATATATATATATATATATATATATATATATATATATATATATATATATATATATATATATACTGCAAAACTGTAGAGTATAACAGTGTTGTAATAATTTACAGATTTAATTTCAACAAAAAGAGAGCGAAATTACTTAGACTCTTAGTATAAAGTCCCTTTAAAAAAAAGTCTTTCACCATAATCTTCAGTTTGTCGCATCCTAAGTATCGTCCAACAGCATCTACATAATGTCTTTGGAAATGGGCAGTATGGACTTAGCTCGAGCAATATGTAAAATGCGTGGACAAGGTGTCAAGCGTGGAGTTCGCACCAAGAATCTTTTTTAATTGAGAATGCCAGTAATCAGTGGCCGCACTAGTGTGCTGTACGAAGTTACTGATATAGTAATACTGTCACACCAGCCGTCGTCACTCTCACAACTCAACATTATATACAAAGTTAAATCTTGTGACACTCTAGCGAAACAAGTAAAGATGAAATTGATTGTGACTGTCACATTGGCCGGGCTTGTGATAAGTAATGGCAGATAATATATGGACACACATGTTGAACTGAAATCACCTAACAACGTTATGAAATTTAGTTTAAGATGATCAGTAATAGCATAATTATTGTTTGGGGAATCGTCTGATTTATCCCCCTGAAGGGATTAGATAATCAGGTGTATGTTATAAATAGGAGCTGTAAATCTATATCCCAATTTCGCTTGTCATTCTTTACGGAGCATGGAGCCACAGTTACAGCTGGTCCCCTTGCAGGAAACCTACACTAAAGTATTCATATGCTTATGAGACAGTGGGTGTTCACAACAATTTGTATGTGATGACGCTGATGGTGCTGGCCCCATACAAATCTATGATTTTAGTACGGAATGTTACAATAACAAGTCATACCAGCGTTTGCACTTGGCTGAATACTTTCTAATTCGAACGTATTTTATCCCAGGAAGTTAACTTGACTCGGACTTTAACCCCTTTTCATGCTTAACACTCACAGGTTGATAAATATGAACTTCCAGTGACAACATCAATACATTCTCAAGCTTTTCTTTATTAGCGCATTAAAACAGATCAAATGGATTGTGACCTAAATCAGTCACAAATTCCCTGGTAAAACTACTTGCTATCCTGCGGACGTTTACTTTTTCATCCACGGAGAAGGCCCTTTATCGTCTGATCGGAAGTGGTGCGTATTCATCTAGCGACCCAGGGCGCCGACTTAAATCCTGGCGACAGAGCGGAATCGTTGGCTACGGCTTTCCTTTAATCAACCGTCCGAAAACTCATCACATCTTTCAGGGAAACGCGTAATCACTGCCCCCATGGCGAGGTCAGTCTTCACGGAGGGGGACCTGCCTATTTGGATGGACAAGGTGACGCCTACGCCCACCTGTGATAATTCTCACGTGAGAGAAAGGTTAGTTTCATCGATGAATCAAACAAACGGGAATGCTGTGGGCACAAGTGTTCCTAAAACTAGGGACTACAAACAGTTTGCGGGATCTAAATCTGGAGGCTCCAGTCTACCCTTTGTAAATGGGTACATGACTACTCTTGAGTTAGGGAAGGAAAAGGCAGCGAGGAAGGTAACAGGTCACCCCACTTCGTAAAGCTGAACCTAGTACAGTGAAGTCTCGGACACATTTCATTCTATGATTTTATGTCCTTGTATTTGCATTCTGGCATGCCTAACTTTGAGGAAGTGGTTTACCTATTTGTAGAAACGCCCGTGGACTCCACATTTGAATAGTTTTTGCTTTATCCCAGCTCTCCACACTTTATCAAATACTTTATCCTTGTACTGTATGTGACAAACGAAGAAAATTAAAGAAAAGCAGGTACAACACTACTAAAAAAAAAAAAAACACTACTATTCATCAGGCCAAAGATAAATGGATAAACGAAGTGCGCTTAAATAGTAAGCTGCATATAATAACAACAGCACAATGGCGTATCAGCTAGTTAAATTAATGACGTCTGAGGAGCCATATTTATGGTTTAAGAAAAAAAAAAGCAACATTTCCACTATTCAATTTATCCCACTTCACATTTATGTGTTGGTATGTGTAATTATAGGAAGAGTCAGGTGATGATGTGCTGCGGAGAAGAGCAACAGCATCAGGGAGAGGTTGGAGGTTGTGGCTAGTTTCAAGTACGCAGGGTTTGCAGTGTCAGCAAAAGGAGGAATAGGCCAGAAGATACTGACACAAAAACAGCACAGACCAAACCAGATGTGATTCAGTATCATGATGTAGGTTTCTTGGAGTTTGACAAGACATCAAAGAAAGTCATTTTATCAAGTGCATAGAGGACAGGCTGGGAGGACAACATTAGACAATCTTTGAAGGACCGAGGACTAGAATGGAACCAGGCCAGAAGGAAGACAGCCGATAGAATAGTCTGGCGCTCTCTCTTCCAAACCTCTACACCTCACGGTAGAAGGGGAACGACTAAGTAAGTAAGTAAGCATAGAGGACAGACATGATCAGACTGGGTTCGAAGTATTTTCAAAATAGTGAAGGGTCTTTTATTCCCACACAAAATCGATCGATGAATAAAAGAAGGTTTAATTTTTAAAAAGTTGGGAAGTGGATATATGGAGAAAACGCTGCTGGCTGGTTTATTGTTCACAAACTTTTTAGTTTTAGTTATCTGCTATTTTATCCAACGGAAAATTAGTCTTCGTTGGAGCAGGAAAATTGGTTCAATTACTGGAAAGGACCAGAACGGTTTAACACACATGAAAATGCACCAGAATCATTGATACTGTTTCAACCAATGATCGGAAATGGAAAGAAATCTTTTAGAGAACAGATTGAGGTAGGGCTGCAAGCTCAAATTGGAACAGAAAAACAAAGATGGCACGTGTTCTCCACAGAATCTCAATTGCATAAAATTTATAGCATCTCAGAGCCTTGCATTGCCTGGCCACAACGAATCCCTTAAACAGGAAGAGGAAAGCCAAACTAGCAATTTCCTTGGGTTACTAAAGTTGTTGTCAAACTGTCCTGTAGCTGATAGAATATTTCAGTCATGTAGAAAAGCACCATGGAACAACATCATATTTATCTCTGTTACTGCAGAATGAGTTTATGTTATTAAGCGGATGGCTTGTAATGTTCGCCAGAAATTGTTACAGAGCATCCATTTGGTCAAATATTTTGACACGCTTTTATTTAACTTCACTTGTATGTCACTTTCATGTCACTTTCAAATCTTGCAATCGATTTTTCAATCACTTCCAGATGAGCAATAGCTCTGAAACTTGGCATAGTTGTGTATTCCCGATGACAATGCAATAATCAGTCAATTATTTAATAATTTAATATTGTAATTATGACATTCAATCAATACCCTTTAGCTCCCCAAGGAGCATAGGCCTTCAACAAACACATGCCAAGTCTTCCTGTCCTGTGCCATCCGCTCAAGTTCTTTCCATGTTTTCCTCATCATTTTCACCTCTGTTTCCAGTTCTCTTCTCCATGTGTTTTTTGGTCTACCTCTGCCTCTCTTTCCCTGTGGATTCCAGGACAAGGACTGCCTTGTAATGCTATCAACAGGTTTCCTCAATGTGTGGCCTATCCATGCCAGCGTCTTCTTCTCAACTCTTGTTCCACTAACACTTCTCTGGTTCTTGTCATCAATTACACATTTGTGACTTTGTCATACCATTTCAGTCCTTCTATTCTACGCAAGCACCCGTTTATAAAAGTCTGTAGCTTTTTGGTTGTTGTTTTTGTTGTTCTCCATGTCTCAGAGCCATACAATAGGACTGACTTCACATTTGAGTTAAAGATTCTTATTTTCGTGTTGGACTTGATTTCTCTTGTTCTCCATATGTTTCCCAATGCAATGAAAGCTCCTCTTGCTTTTTGTATTCTTATTTTAATATCACCGTCTGTCCCTCTAACTTTGTCTATATTACTTCCAAGATTTAGTGGTGTTTCTTCAAGTTCAACCTTGTTATCATTTCTTGCATTTATTCTCATAATCTTTGTCTTTTCCCTGTGTATTTTCAGGCCCACTTGTTGTGACCTCTCATCGAGAATTTTCATTTTCTCTTGCATCTGATTATGGTTATGGGACAGAAGAGCCAAATCATCTGCAAAATCCAGATCATCAAGCTGTTTAGTCAGATTCCACTGGATTCCATTTATGTTGTGCGATGTCGATGTTTTCATAACCCAATCTATTGCTAGTAAGAAAAGAAATGGAGACAAGAGGCATCCCTGTTTCACTCCCGTTCTAATCCTAAACGGTTCTGTAAGTTGTCCTTCATGAAGAACTCTACATGTCATATCTTCATAGGTCTTCTTTATTAAGTTAATGATCTTCATGGGAACTCCATAATGCCTCATCAATTTCCAAAGTGATTCTCTGTCCACACTGTCAAATGCCTTTTCATAGTCCACGAATCCGATGTATAGCGGTGAATTCCATTCCAGACTTTGTTCAACTATTATTCTCAATGTGGCTATCTGGTCTGTAAAGGATCTATTTTGTCGAAAACCTGCTTGTTCATCTTTCAGTTGCTTGTCTATGGACTCTTTTAATCTCTCCAGGATGATTCTGTTTAACTTTTTCTGGCACTGATATTAACATTATTCCTCTATAATTTGTGCACTCTTGTAAGTTTCCCTTCTTAGGCAACTTGACCAGATAACCTTCCTTCCATTCTGCTGGTATTTCCTCTCTCTCCCAGACTTTGCCAAGTAGTTTGTATAATATCTCTGTAGAGCTATCAATATCTGTTTTGATGACCTCTGCTGGAATGCAATCTGGACCAGCTGCTTTTCCATCTTTCAGAAGCTTTATGGCTTTCTTTATTTCTTCCCTACTTGGTCGTTCACTGCTGATTTGTAGCTCCTCTTCTGCTGGCTGGGTGTCTGGGGGATTATTTGGAGATGGTCTATTGAGAAGTTCCTCAAAATGTTCTGTCCATCTCTTCATTTGTTCTTGTATACAAAGAAGTAAGAAGAAACATCAAAAGAGACAAGATGAAATATATTGATGATTTGGCAAGGGAAGCAGAGGAAGCTGCAGCAAAAGGAAATATGAGGGAGCTGTAGAACAACACAAAGAAGCTAACAGGGAAATATAAGCAAGCAAATGGCCTAATAAAAGATAAGAATGGAAAATTGCTTAGTAATATACAATTGTGACATTATGAGTAATTAAAGTTTTTCGTAAATAAATGTAAACAAATCAGGGGCCATACTCAAGTTAATTAAACATTCAAACAGGGCAGTACTCAAACAAGTGTCTAGCTAAATCAAGGGAAACAATCCAAATTATAAAATTATCAATCAAGGGAACGTCGAGTTCGATGTCCAGATGGCCTTCATATTGAAGAAATTGATTGCACCTAATTAACAGGCAGAAAGCCATGTAATATTGACGCTCTAAAAGAAATTATAGACCAGATTTACAATAAGTAAAAATATTGTTTATGTTTTAGTATGTCATAATTTTTCTAACACTAAAAAGAAGAAAATAAAAAATATTTAAAAAATATTTTAAACAAACGCGTTTAATGCACTAAAAACCCAAAAATAATTTTTCAAGGAGTTTATAGCTTGCAGTAAAAAAAAATGTAACATCAAATTGACAAAAAGCGTGGGGCGCTGATCCTGCATGAAATTAACTTCTGCTTTATAATTCATTAGACACTTATGTATAAAATATATGATAAGCGCTTAAGCGTCCCACGCTTTATGTCAATTTGATGTTACATTTTTGTTACTGCAAGCTATAAACCCCTTGAAAAATTATTTTTGGGTTCCTAGTGCATTAAAAGCGTGTGTTTAAAATATTTTTTATTTTGGGTGTAATTTAGTCACTTTATTCATTCACGTTATACGTTCCATTGGCAAAAGCTGAAAGATGTCATACCAATGGTTTTCAAATTTGGGACTGAAACTCGATGGAATTCTAGTACAGAGGCTGTGAAACCAATTCATGAATGCTTTGGTATTATAGTTGAAGTCTTGCGAAGCATAATTAATGATCAAAATGAGATTTCTGATACAAGAGGTGATGCAAAGCAGGTACTGAATCAAATTTTGACTTTTGATATTTTGGATTTGCTTGGATTTTGGAATAAAATTCATGTTCGGATTGATCGTGTTCACAAACGACTCCAAAATCATACCATGAACTTTCATGATGCTGCTTATGATTTAAAATCCCTTCAAGATTATTTATTGAGCAATCGAGAATCATTGGCCAGTGAATCACTTGAAGCAGGGCTGAAACTGTGTGATGAATGGGATACTCAAGTAGAAAGACGCACCAGAAAGAAGAAACAGACGCCTGATGATAAAGTCAAGGGTGTTGGGCTCGCTACAAAAAAAAAAAAAATGATGAGAATAATGAAAATATTGATCGTCACCACAATGAAATTGAAAGAAAGATTTGCCCGCCTTCATGGCTTGGGTTCAAAATTTGGATTTCTGTTAGATGTTAAAGGATTATTGCTTGCTTCAGATTAAAGCAGCAGCAATCACGGCTTAAATATCTTGAAGAAATGTTGTCTCAACCTTGCGCAGTTTTATAGCCCTGACATTGACGATTTTCAGCTTTATGAAGAAATCCTGGATTGTAAAATGCTCCTAAAAAGCCGCGCAAATTTTTAGATTTCGAAAGTTTAGACACTGCTCAAGTTTATTGTTCAGTATGGAGATGAAAATGTGTTTCCACACTTAAGAGTTGCTGTTCAGATAATTCTCACTATTTGTAACATTCCTATTTCATGACCACCAGGAATGTAACGATATCTTTACTGTGTACTGTTATTGTATGGATGTGTTGATGCGCCACTGGAATGTTGAAGGCTGTACGATCTACCCGAATGTTCCTGCACGGTGTTACTGTAGGTTTCTGTGCGTGCGTAGTCAGTACGACCTGGGCCAAACAGCGTTGTTGTGCATGATTAGCTCACCAGGCGTTGAGGCGCTAACAGGGTGTCATGTTGACATTCAAACATCATACATCTCTTGAATGTGAAGTACTCGAAGTTTGTGTGGGTTGATAAGTGATGTGGGTGTGTAGACAACACGAATGCGTTTAGGCTCTTTGACAGGTAAACAATGCACCCACTCACTCACATGCAGTAGTCAGTAATTGTTGCAACTGCTGGAACTTTTCAACCATTTATTTACGAGACACAGTGACATCAACAGTTACAGTCAAATGGACAAGGATCAAGGACATCATATAAACTGGAAATGACTGGCAAAACATCTGGCATTATAAAGCTTGAACCACTCATCTATCAGGACGTTATCGACAATGGTCTGTCCTTTAACACATAGTTCATACGGCAGCGCACGTACCACTGATTCAGCGCGTCAGGTACTTTAAACAACTCCGCCGTACCAAAAGGCGAGTTCTCAATTGCATAATAATAATAATGTAATTCATCTAGCATAATACGCCAGATACATCTTCTTCTGCTCAAAGATATCGGCCGTAATGTCGGGCCTCTATAATAATGTAAACAACTGTGTATTCTTCATAGGCAGGCATAATCATCCATGCCGAAACATACCGCCAACATGCGGTTTTCATAATAATATATCTTCACAGGGCTTCTGTATAACAGTTAGACGAATAGTCTTAGTTGGCTACATCGAGCACAAACAATGGACTCTGCATCTCAAAGGACTGTGAGCTCTACTCACATGTTGCCACAAAATGTTCTGCAACTTAGGCATAATAATTAAGTTTCTTTTACCTTTGACAGAATCCGAGAAATACACAAATAACAACTGTCGTCATTCTTGACGAACAGAATAACTCTGGGGAGAATCACTGACATCACAGTCACACTGAAGACTATTTTTTCCCCAGATAATGCAGAGAAGTACCACGGACATACTAGTCCGGTCAGAACCCAGATCATCACTCCCTGACGGAAGTGTCTCCGTTCGAGCTCAAAAAACTTGCGCATGTGTAGACAGCACATATCTGAGTAAAGCTAACCCCGACTTAAGACAGGTCAACAACAATGAATAAAACAAAGGGAAGATAACCCCAAATCAACCTGTCCCAGGGAGTTCATAAACAGTTCTCTAACTTAGATCATCAAAAGTATTAAATAGATTTACGTCTTATGAAACCGTCAAAAAACGACAGCAACACTATTGCAATTCACTTTCCAGTTGTAAGCGATCTGTTAGAAAGTTATAATTGATCTTATCATATTTGAGGATTTGAATGGGGCAAGATAGACTTTCTGCTTTTGCCTAAATCAGCTTTGAACATGAGGAAACTGAAATAACAAATTTTGATGACATTATAGATCCGTTTGCATCAGTTAGCAAAATCCATTTATAGTGTGAATTTTCAAATCATCTTTAAATATCTTTAAAAAAAAAAAAAAGTCAATTCTTGTGTTGCTTTCAGAATTTTTTTCTAAATACCAGTAACAATTTTTTTTAAATATACGAACTGGTAGTTTTGCAGTTTGTAAAATGAAATGGCATTGGCAAAGTGAGAAATACGTACGTGGCTATAGTTTTGAAAATATATTAGCAACAATATAAGTTTCATTTCTTTTAACAATAAAAGTATTTTGTGTTTTTATTATTTCGTAATCGGTTTTATAACGAGTAACTAGTGTAAGTGCCAATATAAGAATTCAGTCATAATTTCAAAGAACAGCTTTCAAGGGGCGCCATATTTTGTATTTACCGTGGGCGCCATCAACCCTAGTCACGCCACTGTACAGAAGAAAACTGTGCTTGATAGATGCGCTACATACTGTATTGAATTAAACGTAGGACAAGATTATTCAGCAAGTCTATGCTAAAGCTACCTGTGCATGCGTTCTTTAAGTGAAAAGCAAGCGTACAACCGATGAAGTCTGACAGGAAAGACTGGTAACAGCTTCATTATTTGACATTACTCACTAGCTTATGATGCGGCATGGAGATCAATGCTGGAAAAAAAAATCAGAGGGAATGCAATCACTTGTCAAACATTGGAAGCCATGTTTCAATTTGTTTGTTCGTTAAGATGGTCTGTGAGTATCCTGCAACCAATGTACATGAGGTAGACGCCACCAGCATAGGATTCAAGGCAACTTGAATCCCTTGTTTCGAAGGTGGGGAGTATCAAAACATTCAGATTTAACAGCACCTGCACCTTATGTTTGACCTGGGAGACTGCTGTTTGTGATAATTCTCGACCCTCAAATCAGTCTCCGAGTCTTGCAATGTTAGTCATTTTTTTCAGTTAGTTTCCTTTGTTTATTATTTCTTTCATACAGATGTTGCACAATACAACAATATTAACATATTTATTATATATCAGTTTCATACTGGTGACGACTATGCTGGTACCTCTAAGACAAAACTTGTTTAGTACGAATCAGAAGATTACGAATTAAAAACCGCAGCGCTAACATTCTTGGTAGTTTACCTCTAGATTATCTTGCAAGGTCGTTGTTATTTAAATAAATAGAACGAAAGAAAGAATCACAGGCGTTTGTCGAATATTGAGCTCCGGGAACAGGAAAAGCGACTGCTATAAATTCTCATGGCTATAGTCTAGTTAACGGAGAAATGCCCAGACTGGAACATGGAATATGACGCCAGTTTTATGTAACAGCAATAGCTAACGAGGTCTGCGATAACTTGAGCACGTAAGTGCCAGATAAAAGAACTCACTGCACTCTTCAAAAGAATATAATGCCTCTCAGACTGGGAGGGGTACATTCATGGAGCCAGTCTGCGACACACTGCAGCAAACGCGACTCCAGACCTCTTTACCTTTCGCACTGTGACATATAGCAGAGTTAACAATAAGCCTACTGGTGACGACACTCAGTGATTGTGAAAGGTATTCTTAACAGCCAAATGCAAAATACTCCAGAAGAAATACACAGTTATGTTACACGTAATAAGCAAAAAAAAAATATGTTATGAATAATAATAGATGGCCTCCTGGCATACAAGGCACACAGACAGTTTACTCGTTTGGACGAGGGGACAATACTCTCATACCTGTGGGTATTCCGCAATCCATTGACTTACTGAATACCTTGGCCTAATGGTTTTGTGGAGGAAAAAAAAAAGGTCACACTAATCCGATAGCAGATAATGCCGTAGGAGATGGTGTGTTAGACATTTACCTATACTAGCCTCATGTAATGAAGTCTGAATCACATCTCGGAATCATTCAAAATTTATCACCGCGCAAACTCCGTGGATATAACTGACCAATGAAACGCTCTGCCATCAATGGTACCTATACCTTGTAGCGTATGGCAGCTTGCGTACCCTGACAATCCCCAGAGCTATGCCAGTGGGAGTTTTACTCCTGGTAGGTTCAACCAAGCTGGACTGGTCTGTGTGGGTAGGGGTCAGACAAAAGCTGGTACCCTGGTCCTCCAGGTTGGGGGTTTTAGCATAGGGCTGACACCCCTGTCTATGTAAAAAAAACAATGAAGTTACGGAAACAACATCAAATGAACAAACTTTGCTGCGGGATGGACATTCGGAGTCTGTGGCTCGTATGACTGTCAGTGGTGAAAGCCGAAAGGAAGCCACTGACATGAAAACGGATGTCCTGACCGCAAAACAGGATACAAGAATAGGATTTTGGAATGTCAGGACAATGTACGAGACAGGTAAACTAAGACAGGTCACGGCAGAAATGAGAAACTATAGGTTACACATCCTGGGGATAACCGAGAGCAGATGGACAGGGGCAGGAAAAGTTAAAACAGCAACAGGAGAAACAGTACTTTACTCTGGAAGAGAGGACAGCACAGTGAAGGCGTAGCCATTATTCTACAGAAAGGGATAGAAAGGACATTACTGGAATGGAAACCCATCAACAACAGACTGATACGATTGAGATTGAGAGGGAGATTCACCAACACTACAATAATACAATGCTACGCACCAACGAATGATAGCGATGAGGAGGTCAAGGATGAATTCTATCAACAACTGCAGAAAGAAATGGAGGACACACCTAGATATGATCTTGTTATAGTAATGGGAGACCTCAATGCGAAAGTTGGTACACACAATACATATAATGAAAGAACAATGGGAAATGCGGCAGCGGAATAGCAAACGAAAATGGGGATAAGCTAATAAGTTTCTGTAGCATTAACAACCTGGTCATTGGAGGAACACTTTTCCCACATAAGGAAATTCACAAGTTAACATGGGAATCCCTAAATGGTCGGGACAGAAACCAGATAGACCACATCATGGTTAACGGTAGATGGAAACATGCATTACAAGATGTGAAGGTAAGAAGAGGTGCAGATGTGGGAAGCGATCACCATTTAGTAGTTGCAAAACTGAAAGTGAAACTAAGAAGGGCTGGACCAACTGTAACTACACAGAAAAGGTTTGACATCAGCAAATTGAAGGACCCCCTTACCAGAAAAGCTTTTGCGGCCGACATTAAGAAACGATATCAATTTGCCAAAAGCCAGGAAAAGACATTGACTGATGATATAGACCAGAATTTTAACACCATTTCAACAATATATAAGGAAAGTAGCAAATCATGCTTAGGATTCCAGGAAAGGAAGAAGCAAGACTGGATAACACCAGAAACACTAAACACCATAAAGATGAGAAAGGAAATGAAAAGAAAGAAAACAGAAGCGAAGTCCCCCAGGTTAAAGCAACTATATAGCGAACAGTACAGTCAACTGGACAGGGAAGTTAAACGCCAAACCCGAGCCAACAAAAGGAATTTCCTAGACGATCTTGCAAAACAGGCAGAAGAGGCAGCACTGAGAAACGAACAAAGCACAGTATACAAAATAACTAAATTCATCAACGGAAAACAAGGTGCAAACAATATTACATTAGTAAGAGATAAGCAAGGAAATCTCATCAAGACAGCAGAGGGACAGGAAACAAGATGGGCAGAGCACTTCAGAGAAACTCTGAACAAGGAAATACCAGAGACACAACTGAATGTTCCTGAGGCTGAAAACGATCTAGATGTAAATACAGACATTCCACGAAAAGAAGAAATCATCACAGCAATCAAAGGGTTAAAGAACGGTAAAGCTCCGGGCCATGATAACTTAAATGCAGAGCTATTTAAGACAGACCCTGAGCTAGCAGCAGAACTATTAGAACCACTATTTGCACAAGTGTGGAAAACGGGGACAACACCATCAGAGTGGAACAAAGGAATAATTGTCAAATTGCCCAAGAAGGGAGATCTTTCAGACTGCAATAATTGGAGAGGAATCACTCTTCTCTCAGTTCCCAGCAAAATACTAGGCAGGATAATTATACAGAGAATTTCAAAGGCAGTAGACTACAAACTGAGGAAAGAACAAGCTGGATTTAGAAAGAACAGAAGATGTGTAGACCATATATTCACTCTCAGGAACATTATAGAGCAGTGCTCAGAATGGCAAAGACAGCTTTACATAAATTTTGTTGATTTTGAAAAGGCTTTTGACAGCATACATAGGGACAGTTTATGGAAAATACTGAGGGCTTATGGAATTCCAAGCTGCATAGTGTCAATCATAAAAAGCCTCTATGCCAACTTTACGTGTAGTGTTGGGCAGAGCAACCTAACCTTCGAGGTGAAGACAGGAGTACGACAGGGATGCCCCTTATCAACCACTCTATTTTTAACAGTCATAGACTGGGTGATGCGCCAGACAACAGAGGGCAGTCCAAGAGGAATAAGATGGACTACATTTTCAACATTGGAAGATCTGGAATATGCAGATGACATTGCACTGCTGGCACATTCACATCAACACATCCAGGAAAAAACGGATAGACTTAATAAATTTAGCCAGCAGGTGGGCTTAAACATCAATTTAAAGAAGTCTGAGGTCATGACGCTCAATGTGAGCAACCCTGAGCCCATATCAGTAAGGAATCAGCAACTGGTACAGACAGATACCTTCACATACCTAGGAAGCATAGTAACACCAGACGGTGGGGCAGGCAAAGACATCAACATCAGAATGAATAAGGCAAGAACAGCCTTCTTTAGCCTAAATAACATCTGGAAGTCCTCCCAATACAGCACAAGCACAAAATTAAGATTATACCAGAGTTGCGTGCTTTCTGTGCTTCTCTATGGTGCGGAATGCTGGAGAGTCACAGAGAAGGAAATGTCAAAATTGTCCTCTTTTCACACAACATGCCTAAGAAAAATTCACCGAATCTTTTGGCCGAATACCATCACCAACCAAGATCTGCTTACTCGTAGCAAGCAAGAGGACACGCATACCATCATAGCTGGCAGACGCTGGAGCTGGGTTGGTCATGTCCTCAGAAGAGACCCCGATGCCATCACAAGAACAGCTATGCTTTGGACCCCTGAAGGAAAGCGAAAGAGAGGCCGACCAAAAACAACTTGGCGGAGGACTGTGGAGGCTGAGATGCAAAGAATGAAACGCTAGCTTGGTACAAATAGTGTCGGAAGATACACTAGACATGGAGGAAACAAAAGTGTAGATGTTGATGATATTTCGGAAGGCAGTGTGCAAATAATCATGGAGTACCTGGATAAAGAAGGACCCAATTCGATAATAGGGATCATTAGCCTTAGGCAGATAGCAATAGATTCACTGGATGTGTTGTAGAGCCGAAGTTATTATGAATAGAAGGCAGTGTAGCATGAATCATGTTGTGTTTTCTCCTGTTGCGGCTGCTCCAGTGAATAGTCGGATAAACTATAGGATAAAGTGGATATCCATAGTGATAGAGCTCATTCATATGAGTAAAATAAGCCTAAGATGGAGGAAATCGGTGCAGAAATAAGGATTCCAGAACTATTTAAGATTTACTATCTAAGAACACCTTGCCTTGCCTACACGATTTTGGATGCATGCAATCGTACTTTGGGCTAGTTGTCATCTCGTACATCCGCAAGTCCACTATATAAGGGGAGAGAACGAATGAGACAGACACACTCGCCGCCTAATTCAAACTACAGACACAGAGCACAGCATTTATATCACCTCCATTGCCATCTGCAGAAGTGTGAGCAAACTGTGTAACCATTGAAAGCCTGTCTGTGATTGAGGGTAAGCGAGATGTTAATTAAATATATATATATATATATATATATATATATGTGTGTGTGTTGTGTGTGTGTGTGTGTGTGTGTGTGTGTGTGTGTGTGTGTGTGTGTGTGTGTGTGTGTGTGTGTGTGTGTGTGTGTGTGTGTGTAAAAATATTATCAATGTGTGTTTAAAGAAATATTGGTATGTGTAGAATCATTGTGTTATTTCTGGAGGAAAACCCGAAGTGTGTTGGTTTAGTTTAATTGTATTAAATTAGTAGAACGAATGGATTTAGCTAGTTGTTTGTGGAAAGCATTTTAAAGATATTATGCTTGCTAGAAAGGACTATCCAAACTGGAGGAAGGAATGACTATGACAGATTGATTTTCTGTATTATTTGATATATGACACAATGATTACCATAAGGCCTTTATGATTTCATAGAAACAAATCATCGACAAAACTGTAATAGTTAATTACTGAACTATTGTGCTAGAACTTGAACGAATTGTGTTATTCATGACTTACTATGTCTCTTGTGATTAACCACAGCTTGTCTGAACTGTCTCATTATATCTCCTGACTGGCTAAGGAGACAATGAGCGATACTACATAGGTTGTATATATTGTTTCAGGTTATATCCTGCCCTGAGTGTCATACAAAACCTATAGCGACCAAGTCAGCAAATAGATGTTCAAGTTTGTCAGAGCCTTTGCCAGTATTAACTGTGTCATCTTGACGAGTGGAGGACTCAAAGAAAGCATTAGTCAGTTTGAGGCTATTTGAATCTCCGTAAAGCTTTTCCACGAAAGGAGCTGGCGTCGGCCATATACACTTTCTCTGCACCACATATAAGGGGCAACTTTGAAGCAGATGTTCAGCAGTCATTTTACAAGTGCCACAGTAACACTGATCGGTAGTTCCTATCTTTAGCTTGTTGAATAGATGGTATCTCAATCTGGTGTGACCAGTGCGGAGTCTGAAGATTACCACTTGTTCTCTTCTGTGGAGCTGGTAGTAAGCATCATTCTGTGTGTGCCCTGGATGTTATACATTCCATTTGTTTCTGTATCTGATTCTTATAAAACTCTGTGCCTCCTCAAAAGTTATGTTTGCATCAGGCTGAGATAAATATGAAAATTCTTTTGCCATTCTGCCACCCTCTTCATTGCCGGTGATGTTACAATGAGATGGGATCCATTGGAGCACAACACTTTTGAATCGTTGACAATGTTTGTGGATCACTATTCTAAGATCATCCAGGTCTGTATTATTTTGCTTTTCAACGTTGCAATTACCGACTGTGCATCAGTAAAGAAAGCAACTTGTCTCTCTGCGCTTTCTTCTGTCAATATAACCTCTGCTGCAGTTTTCAAGGCTTCTGCTCTGAAGTTGCTGGAGAATCGCCCTGTCGCCACTGACAGCCTTATTTCTGCACCAGTGCTTAAGGTCAGAAAGACACCCCCACCTCCATTTTCTGTTGCATTTGTTGCTGATCCATCTGTGTATGCATGTGTCCAGGTGTTGCGTGCATAATGTTTCTCTATGTATTTTGTCGCTATGGATTTTCTATCTGTTGCAGTTTTTCTCTTGTTTCTTTCAATTCCAGGAATGTTTTCTATCATTTTAGGGAAACGATTTTGTTTCCAAACTGGAAGCTTGTGTGCAGTGTAGATGGGTTTAACAGTGGATATTTCATCTATGGATACTGCTCTCATTTGTGGTTTGGTTGATTCTACAAAATTGCTTAGTTTGAGTCTTTGCCTTCTAAGAGCATTTATTCTATGGCACATTGGGTGGTCTGTTAGTCTTTTGAATTTTTCGGCCTGTTGCTGAGCCCTGCAGTCTCTTCTATCTGTCATTGGCTGGAGGCATGTAATCTTTTGGAGTTCTTTTATAGGTGTTGACTTCGTGCCTCCCGTTATAATTCTCGTTGCTTTATTTTGGAGTCTGCTAATTTTATCGAAGTTTGTCTTAGCTGCTGTTGCCATGCTGCCATGCCATATTCAAGGACTGGCCTCACTCGCCCTGTGTACAACGTCTTAAGCACTTTCTCGTCTGCACCCCAAGTTGTTACAGCAAGTTTTTTCATAATTGCCATTCTTTGTCTTGCTCTCATTCGATTTCTGTCAACCTGTTTTTTCCAAGTCAGACGGCGATAAAAAATAATGCCTAGGTAGTTTGGATTGTCATTTAAATGAAGATTTTCTCCGTTTAGTACTAGTTTGAAGCTCTGAGGTCTAGTTGAGAGGGAAAATACAGTGTACGGTGTTTTCTCTTCATTAATCTGCAAGAGCCATGTTTTGGCCCACTCTTCCAGTGATGTTAGTGCTTGCTGCATCAGAATGTTTGCAGTAGTGATACGTTCTTCAGAGATCCACAAGGCTAAGTCATCTGCAAAGGAAGCATTGTGTGCTATTTGTTGAATATTGTCAGTTATGTCATTTATGTATGCAAGGAACAGTGTAGGTGACAGGACTCCCCCTTGTGGGACACCCTGCTCTAATATAAACTTTTTACTAGTCTGTCCTTGCAGTTGTACTCTGGCGGTTCTATTTTCAAGGTAGTGACCAATCCATTTGTACATTCGCCCACATACACCACTTCTATGCAGTTTGACTTTCAATCCCTCTTTCCATACTCTATCGAAAGCTTTTTCTAAATCTACCCAAACCACTAGCGTGTGTTTTTTTTTCGTGGAAGGCGTCTTCGATTTCCTGAGCTATATATGTGATTTGATCTTCAGTGGATCTGTGTTGTCTGAATCCTGCTTGTTGATGGTTTAATAGGTGTTTGCTTTCCAGGTGTCACATCAGTCTGGTATTAATCTTGCGCTCCATCAGTTTTCCTACACAGCTTAGAAGGCTGATCGGTCTGTAACCATTTGGTTCTTTCAGGTCCTTGTCTTTCTTTGGTATAGGTATCAGTATAGCTTCTTTCCATGCCTGCGGGACAATTCCTCTTTTCCAACTGTAGTTCAGTACTGCCAGAAGCTTCTTTTTTGCCCTTGTGCCGAGACATATTAACATTTCATTGGTTATTCCATCTTTTCCAGGTGACTTCTTTTTCTTTAGTGACTTTATTGCCTCTTCCATTTCTACCATTGTCAAACTTGTCATCATATGCTCTGTCGCGAGAGGTTCAGATGCTATTAAAATGTAAGATATCCTGGACAAAAAGACGTATCAGATGATACCAGGATAGTGCCAGATAAGAGACTGGTCTTACAAGAAATACCCCCTTATCTGAAAAGAGCAAGGGTGTATCGACAATCAAAGGTAGATTCAAGCTGTATAAACCTTCAAGTATGATGATAGTGTTTCTTCCTGAAGGTCTAAGTGCTACCTCTCAAGATCCTCCCTTGAATAATGGTTATTATATTTTTATTGACTCTGCTAGGGGATTAATTAATTAATTAAAAATGTAATATATATAACATACAGAACCTTAACTCAGTTTAAATAATTAAGCAAGACTGATTATATATATTTACAATTTATTGATCCTATACCGTTTCATTTTCGGTTAGGAAAATGATAAAGAATTCAAAAGGTTTTTACAAAATAAAAAATAAATACACATGGAATGTCATTTCCACAATACTTCAATGTGATAAAGATATATTTCAAATGTCAGTTATTTATTTTACATATATAATTATCACTTTCGCTGGACTGTGAAGTTTATAATTTAGTTTAATAAAGTCCTTCATGAGTCATCACTCAAACTGTTTTTGTTATTTGAATTTTATTTGTGCTAGAATGTTTCTGGATAGGCTTACCAGTGGAATTGCGTTTCCACTTATCTGGTAACACGAGAAGCATCCAACTATAGCCAGGATCACACAATGTCTGGATCTCCAGGCCGGGGAAAACAGGGTGGCTAGTTCTATGAAACTTGAGAACGTTTGCACCACAGAGTCCCACATAAATGGATGTCTCGAACAATCTTGGTAGTTGCAGGATAAAACCTGTAATACAAATAATCACAACCCTTGTATGGTCCAGCACTATTCTATCCACACACACAATGGACGTAACAAACAGTGTCAGACATTGTGCTAACATTTGCACAGGACAATTTACCTCAGTACCACTCACAGTCAGTTCAATGTGATTACACTTTCCTTATAAATCCTAAGTTAGATCCTTTTGTCTATCATCTGCTTCCATACAATGATTTGGTTTAATACAAACTACTAAGTGACACCTTGATTAATACATGTTAACAAATCTTATCATCCTTTCTTATGTTCCTGATCAGTGTGTCGTTCCCTTACGAAATACTCCTTCAAATACAATATTAAACTTACAGTCTCAATTATTCAACACATTTCCCAATGCTGGCTTTCGTCTCTAAAAGTCAACACATGCTTGCGTTCAGGCCGGCAGCACACTCGTCCTGTAGTTTTTTTCTTAACACACTTCATAACACACAAGTGGATTAATCACAGGAAAATTACATATTTATATACATATATATTCTTTCTTACCCTCAGGCAATACAAATAAGCTGTAACAGGCTGTTAATATGTATCTAGGTCTGCTATACAGTGGCAAAGTATTTGACAGCACACGTTTTGCCGCTCTCTTCTGTTCAGCTTGTGTTTGAAAAAGTTGTGGCCTAAAATCAGCCAAGTTCAAGGACTTTTATAGTACGTCACCCTCCCTCTCGGATGGCATGGGGTAAAAACGGCGTTAGGAATCTAAAATTGAAGTGTATTCTGCCTTCTTTTTAATATTTAATATCTTTCTTAATTCTGGGCCGATTTTGATCATTTAAAGCTAGAATTATACTGTGAATTTATCTCTACCTTTCTATTTAATAATTGTTTAGTTAGCAAAATGCATTTAAATCTATGCAGACTTTAACTAACTAAATTGGGGACTACCCTAATGTATAGATGTCAATTTAAACGATTTTTCTCTATAAATGAACTACTATTCGAGGAAGTCTTTGCACCTACCTCTCAAGTAACATTCCCGTTGTTGAAATATCTATACCTTTCCGTTTAAACATCTTTAGTCCTTAAGAAATTAAATAAATTCTTACTATCATTTATACAAAATGGGCCTCTATGTTAAGCCTAAAAGGTTTCATTATACACACCAGAAAAAGGAGCGTTTTCATTGGCTATTGTATCGGTCCGTTTTCCTATATTATTGCGTGCGGTAAATATGACCGTGGTGTAAGACAGACCAAAACACGACATGCTCTTCAGGTGCAATCTGTGTGTTGTCATGAATCAATTGTTCATCTGTGACGATTTTCTTCCTGTCAGCGGGGACATCAGTGTGATTTGCGCTAGCAAAGTATTCTATAAATGCATTTGCAGCTTTTTTACCTATCAGCATATTGTCGCCGTGTTTGAGTGGGATTTGTTTGTAATGAGATCCTTCGTTGTATCATCTGATACATCTATTTGTCCAGGATAATATCACCATCATTATAACTTTCCTCTCGCTACACCTCAGCTTTATGAGGAGAGAAGTTTATTTTTTGCAGGGGAGAGTAAAGTACCCATCTTTACAGCTGTGTTCGTGGCCTGGTTTTGTACCCGGTCCCTTTGCCTTGAGAATCATTCTCTAACCACTGTGCCACTCTGACGCTGTGGTTTTTTTTCGACTGTATTTTATGTGACATCATGTTCGTAAACACAATGTGAATGATAGCGCGTTTAGATAAAGAAACGATAGAAAAAAGGACAAAAAGAGCAAAGATAAAGAAAGGAGCGGCATCTAGTGCAGAGATGGTCGAAATTGCAAGCACAGTAGGCGGCTCAGGGACTGACACAAGGATCGAGTTTCATTACAATCACATATTTCTCTGGTCAAACGCCAGCAGCAGGGGGCAGGTAAATCACAGCATCTGGATGGCCCCCACCCTCCCACCATACAGTATTCGAGATGCTCTGAAATCCTCTTATCCTGATGGTACCCTACCCAGAGTACACTGGCAGCGGGATACACAAGGGCCGTTTGCACTAACAAGTAACAGCACAAATACTACCACTACTAATAATATAATTGGTGATAATAATACTAATAACAACAATACCGGTAATATTATTTATGGAGAAAAGCAAAAGGAATACATTAATATTTATTTTTATATATAAATAGATTTAATAAATAAAAATTATATATATATATATATATATATATATATATATATATATATATATATATATATATATATATATATATATATATATATATATATATATATATATATATATATATATATATATATATATATATATATATATATATATATATATATATATATATATATATATGTGGGGAGCCGCGCCAGCGTAGTTGTTACAACACCGCTCTGGCGACCGGGTGATTCAGGATCAAACCCGGGCGACGGCATTTGAGGATTTTTCGTCGACCGGGAATTGAACTGGATTAACTCGAGACCTGGCGAGGACATTTGAAGGAGTGTCGTCGACCAGGGACTGGCGGCTCCTGAGCCGACCCAGCTCTAATGGGTACCTCCGAAAACGGCGAGTATCTGCCTGAATGGCGAGGGACACTTGTCTCTGTACAAGAAAAGGGATACTCACGTAAAATTAATGTCAGGTTAGACATTAACAATAACCTGAGATTTCGCCTCGAGTATTAGCGGGCGTACGTACGAAAAAAAAAAATATATATATATATATATATATATATATATATATATATATATATATATATATATATATATATATATATTTATATATTTATATATTTATATATATATATATATATATATATATATATATATATATATATATATATATTGTCACGGATTGCCTCCCCTTAGCTCTGCAGTAGTCCACCAGTGGCCAAAACGCAAGAGTATCTAAAATGGGTCGTCAAAGGTGTCTACCTTCGCACAAGATTACTCTTGGCAGAGTTGTAGATAGAAGGGTAATGACGCTTCTATTCCCAGGGAGTTTCACAAGATAATTCAGAAGTAAAGAACAATGCTGCTTTGGCAGGGCAATTGTTAACTTTTATATCTGATCCGCCGCCTTTTGTGAAGGATTAAGCAATGATTTTTAGCCCGTTCAAGCCCCCAGCTGGTGTAAATCCAGCGAAATTCCTTTTTATAAGTATTTTCTCTATAGAGGTAAATATATGTGTAGATGTATATATATTAAAGAGTCTTCCTCATACGTTTGCTTTCATACTTATAATTACTGAATAAACAATGATTGTTGTGTTTTAAAATAACATTTAACAAATTTAATAATCAATAAGTTTAACGATGAAATGATGTTGACTTTTAGAGTTAAATAAAATTTCTCGTCATTCAGACTTGGTTTGAGGATTAAAATTAAAATTTAATGTCCCTTTGCTGGTGCCTTTTACAAGCACTTAACTGGTATAAGTCCTGCAGCCTTGGTTTCGTCAATTCTTCTGTGATGATGTCAGTTCACAGTCTGATAGCTTTGTTCTACAAACGGTCTGATAGCTTCGTTCCAAGAGCCCAAAGTAATTTTAGGGAACACAATCTCCTGGCACAGTTAGAATGAACGCAGCAAATTGATGCTTTCGAATCACTTGGTCTGGAGATTTCACATTCCTCTTATGACGGGTGATCTGATTCCTTAGGTCTCCAGTCTTCGTATTTATAAATGCGGGTTTACTTTTTTAAGTTTTAAAATTGCCCAAATACTTCGATCTTGATTCTTTAAGTTTCCAGTCTTTGTATTTATAAATGCGGGTTTACTTTTTAAGCTTTAAAGTTGCCCAAATACTCTGATCTGTCACTTATAGATTTGGAATTCGTTGTCCGATCCTTCTCTCTCTGGCCTCTGGGAGTTGCTAATTTGACGTTGCGATGCAGTCTGATTTGTGACTCCGATTTCGCTAGATTATATTTCCAATTCTCAGTTCAAATCCCAGATTGTACTTCCGACGAATTTGCCAATCAGAACCATTGTGTATTCCGGCTCTCACTTTACACAAACCCAATCTCTTTTGCACTATATGGGTAGGAGTGTTTAAATCATTACACCCCCTCGTGTTTTAAAATATTACATTTTAAAATTCCAACGCGTAACCTCTGTCTAATAAGTCATAATACTTCCACTTGCCTCTATGCAAACTCACAAACAAATCTGTGAACGTATTCCTGCCCCAACATAATCTCCCCCAGACAGATTACCTGTAATAATTACACAGTGATAGACCGGCGAAAGCTATTATCTCATTATCACCTGTGTTTTCGCCCATCCCTCAGCCGGATCTCTCAGACAGACAATGTTGTTTTCTTTGAATCAATCGTGCTCGACCACATTGAGTAAATAGAGATCGCCTCTATCAGAGGTGGCTAGGCGATACAAACGATAACGTATTACCCGCTGACCGGTCTAATTAACCTGGTGTTGTTACGATTCACCTGGCGGAACGCAACCAAGTCTGGGAGCGGTCACAGCAAAATGTAGGGCATTAAATATGCCGAATAATAGGGTGCTAAATGAGGAAAATGAAGAGATACTTCCGGAAAGAACGACAGTTATGAGAAGTGCACCCAAATAATAGGCGGATAAAAGAGATACAGAGGGGCACAAAAGTACATGAACAGACCCGTTTTGTCACACATACACACACACACATATATATATATGTGTGTGTATATATATATATATATATATATATATATATATATATATATATATATATATATATATATATATATATATATATATATATATATATATATATATATATATATATATAAATACAAGGTGTACATAAAAGATTGTACCCTTTTCAAAGAATTTATTCTCGGCCCCATGAAGTGGTACGAGGATGCTTTCTATCATAAAAGTAAGATAATCTCTGCACGTTTTTAAGCATACCTTACAAAGACTCAATATGTGCACCCTTCGTGACGCGACAGATATCTAGTCGATAGTCCATTTCTTCCCCCACTCGAAACAGCATGTCTCCTGTCACAGCAGCAAAGGATCCAATGATCCGCTCTCTCAGCTCCACCAGATATCGAGGCAACGGTGGGACAAAGACTCTGTCCTTGATGAAGCCCCACAAAAAGCAATCACATGGTGTCATGTCTGGGGACCTCGGGGGCCATCTCAGCAACACTGCATCGTCATTACCACTGCTACCGATCCACCGTTGTGGGAGATGTTCATTGAGGTACCCTCTCACTGCTCCATGGTAGTGGAGTGGAGCTCCATCTTGTTGGAAAACGAAATCCCGTGAGTCCTCTTCAAGTTGGGGCATTATCCAATTGTCGAGCATGTCCAGGTACGAGAGTCCAGTAACGAAAATTGCGTTGAACTGCGATAATAGACGTCGTTGTCGCATATTTTACCACACAAAACGCCTTCTGATGTTTGGTCGGCGCCATTTTGCAAAAACAGTGCGCATGCTAGTATTTCAAGTGAAACTTTCGCAGTTGAGTTGCAACTGGTAATTGTTACTTGTCTCTCCACACACTGGTCAAGTAGGTGAAAAAAAAAGAAATAGGTACATTCTTTTATGGATACCCTGTGTATATATATATATATATATATATATATATATATATATATATACATAAGCCTGGGTTTCGGCTTACAGCGACCGGTCAGGTGATGTCATGTGATATACCGGTTCGAATTTGGTGCAAAAGAAAGTCATGGGGACTTCTCGATATAGTAGCCGTCCCGAGCGGACGTTTTTTTGGATGTCGGTACATTGTGTTACCGTAGATTCTGACCATATCAGTGGGACGGCGTTTTTTGCCATTAAGGTGTTTAGTCCAGGTATATGTGTTATGGAGAACTAGTTATTTCCCATATCTTGACAGCTGTAAGTTTTTTCTTGCATATTAAGTATTCCCGTGAATTCATTATTATTCGGTACTGTAGCCAGCCTCGTTTTCCAATATGGTGAGTGTTGGTCACATTCGGCCGTGAGGCGTTTTGATAGTGTAGAACTGTCGTATGATTTTCAAAAGTAGCATTCATTTTTGTATTTCACTCTGGCAACGTTTGGCCAAGTTATTGTTTCATGAATAGAGGGATAAGTGCTATTGGAGCCTTCATATATTCAGTGTCATCCATCCACTGTTCGTGTGGCTATCTAGTGTGTTACGAGTCCTGCGATAAGTCCATCACGGATAATGGAAGTGTGGTGTGTTTGTAGTGTTTCTGGTATATATTCACTTTGACACCATTTTGATTATATATATATATATATATATATATATATATATATATATATATATATATATATATAATATATATATATATATATATATATATATATATATATATATATATATATATATATAAGGATTGAAACATCCTTTTATATTGCAATGCAGATCAGATGATGATCGTTCAGAAAACATAAGTTATGAAGACATAAGTATTAGTAAAAAAGGTAGATAAACTATTTACTTTACAAAAAGAGCTTTCCTGGCCTTTTTTGTGAAAAATTTCGAATCACAGCAAGAAAATTAATTGTTCTGGCAATGTGTGATTCAATCCTTAGTCTGGCCAAAACCACAAGACGTTCCTGAGACATTGTAGACTTTAAATAATTCTTAATTAGCGTAAGTTTGCTAAATGACCTCTATCCAGAAGCTGCTGTTGCTGGAATTGTTAATAGTATTCTTAAGCTAACACAAGCATTTGGAAACAGGTTACCAAGTCTGTACTCTGTTAACAGGTTCAACAGATCTAATGGCTTTAACTGTGCATTTATAAAATTTGCTTTCAGTAAATTTTGCATTTCTTTTCCAAAATCATCACCATTAAGGTCAGCAGGATATTGCTCTGATAAAGATAAAGCTTTTCTCTCCACATCACTTTCGGACAATGGTGATATATTTCCACACGAAATACAATTTTTCTGCCAACTGCTTAACAGCATTGAAGCGGACAGTTAATCCTGCTATAACATTTGTCTACCAAAACGTAAAACACACACTTTCTGAAGTAGGCCTCTTCTGGAGTATCATCTGTGTCATTCATTCCTTCCAAGTAAGCATCAGGTGTGCTGTCGTCATGCGTCCTTGCCCTCTTACGCCTAACTCCATCACATCTACGGGAGAGTGTTATTTCTATATTTAGGTTTGGCACAACCGATTTGTCTTCTTTCGACATGCATTTCCAGTTGTTTCGAAGTTTTGTCAGCTCTGTGAGGAGAGTTTCTTTGTTTGCTACTTCAACATCCAGCGTGGCATTTCTAGCTTGGATGACCTTGTTGCAAACATCTATGCCAGCTAATATTTTGTACCACACGGCTGACATTAATACACAGGCAAAAGATGTCACATATAATAAAACTCCGTGGACTTCATTTCTTGTTTTGGCCATCAAATTTAGTTCTAGGAGGTCATCCAGTGCTAATTTAATGCCAGGCAAGTGAGCTGCAAAAGGCGTTACACATTCAACACGATCTGACCATCTTATTTCAGACATACCATGAAGAGAACAACCAATACGGCTTTGCAGTAATTCCCACGGCTTAGGACTGAAACTGAACAGGTGATACACAGTTTGAATTGTTCCGAAAAAGGTTATTTCTTCAGGTATGCATGCATTCAGCAGCATCACTTCCACATAAGTTGAGTGTATGACAACCGCAAGGCGAACAAATTGCTGTTGAGCATTGTTCTTGTATTTTTGCTTGTGCGCCGTTGTATTCTCCGTCCATATTTGCCCCATTATCGTAAGCTTGAGCTCTACAATCACTGAGAGGAATAACATGTTCTTTCAATGTATCCGTTATCAACTGAGCAATTTCTTCCTCTCTTTTGTTGCTACAATCTGCAAACTTTAGAAATCTTTCTTGAATCTCATACTGCGTTTCTTTTAAAAGTACGTATATCAAAAGAAATGTTGTTTGTTCAATATGGGAAGAATCTGGTGTGGAATCTACTATTACTGCAAAGTACTTTGCAGATTGCCTCTCAAGCAAAATGTGTTGTTTCACAAGATTCGAGCATTCTGCAATAAATTCATTTTGTGAGTCGGGGACAGACAATGAACTTGAAGCCGCTCACTCCGTTTCTGAGACTCCTCTACACTAAGCACATGTTCCTGAAGGATGGGGTCCCACCTGGAGAGCAGTTCAATAAAAAGGGCCAGTAAATTGTGGTCAAGGCAAAATAACCAGTCATTGTCCTTCAGAATCTTTTTACAAGCAATTTTATTTCAGTTTATTAGACAAAGTAAAAGCAAATACTGTATTACCTAAAAATACCCCCAAAACATGAAGTTGTGTCATCAAAACTAAGGGATATATATATATGCCTTGCGAGCTCCCCGACCCATTAGTGCTAGAGCTAGATTCGATTCTTCCTCCTTCAATCTCTAGTTCTTTAAGTCTGAGTGCATGAGCTTGGTATGCCTGTTCCTTCCTTTCTGCTTTTTCGGCCTGTTCCTTTTCCTTAGCGAGTGCCCTCTCGGCCTTCTGCTCCTCAAATTCTCTTTGCTTTTCTTTCTCTTCCTTTTCGTGTTCCCGCTGCTTCTCCTTCTCTTCCCTTTCTAATCTTCTCGCACCGTGGCTTTCTCAGCTTCTATCCTGTCTTTATCTTCTTTCATCCGTTCTTTATCTTCTTTCACAGAAGTGGCTAGAAAATCAGATAAATCTTTGCCCGATAAGCCCATCTCTTTAGCAACATTTAAATAAAAAGTATAGAGATTTTTGATTCGGCCATGCTGTGCGACGAGATTGTTTACAGGCGACACGAAAAATTACAATATATATATATATATATATATATATATATATATATATATATATATATATATATATATATATATATATATATATATATATATATATATATATATATATATATATATATATATATATATATATATATATATATATATATATATATATATATATATATATATATATATATATATATATATATATAATATTATATATTCTGGCTCATACGTGTGCTTTCATACATATAAAAAAAGGAAGCGACTGTGATTGTTTAGTTTTAAAACAACATGTAACAATTTTAATAACGAATTAGTCTTTAACAGTTAAAATAAATATGGAAAGATTTGTGAAATTTAGATAAAAGTTTTCGTCACGGAGACGTAGGTGAGGAATTGTCAAAAGTCCGTTGCTTTCGCCTATTTTACAAGAAACTTAACTCTAGCTGAGTCCTGCAGCTGTGGTTCATCAATTTTGTGATGACGAAAGCCTTCTCCACACTCTCTTCCACTGTAGGCGGTTAGGGTGGATGCTTTTCTCTCACACTAGCGGCGTTAGTACCACAAATCCTCTGATGGCTTGTAACCACGAACCCAAAATTTTGGGAATACAAAATCTCCTTGCACAGATTTAGACTGGACACAGCTCTGTATTAGATGTTTCGAAATCACTTAGGTCTGGAAATTAGAGTTAATTCCTCTGACGGCGGGTGTTCTGCGAAATCACTGGCCTGGGAAAACTTTTGTTTAATTCCTCTATGACTTGGTCTGGGAAATTAGAGTTAATTCCTCTGACGGCAGATGTTCTGCGAAATCACTGGCCTGGGAAAACTTTTGTTTAATTCTTCTATGACTTGTGATCAAATTCCCAAGTTTCCAGTCTTGTATTAAAAATGTGGGTTTACTTGTAAATTCCTAAGTTGCCCAATACTCGATTTGTTACTTATTGTTGTGGAATTTCTAAGTCAAATGTCTCCTTTTTCTTTCTGGCTTTTAGGAGTTGCTAGTCTGACGTTTGCGCTGCAGTGTGTATACTGACTTTGATTTCACTACATTATATTTCACAATCCTCTGTTCAAATTCCAGCTGTGTTTCCGCCTAATTTTGAGATACATTGTATATTCTGGCCTCTCAAATCAACCAATTCAATCGAATCTCGTTCAGCACCACGTGTGTAGGGGTGTTTCAAATTCAAAAGAAATACCCTCACGTGTTTCAAAATATTAAATTTAATATCCACGCGTGACCTCTTCATATCGTTGCGTCAGACTTCGGCCGGCATCTTGTGATATCTTCACAAACAAATGTTGTGTACTGATACTGCTCCGATGGTATCGTCTGCTAATTTTGAGTTTCCAGACAGATTTATCTGTAATCTCGATACAGAACGTACATCGGAAGCGATTACCTCATTATCTCCCGTCTTGTTTAAACATAGGGATAGTCGCTAGCCAGTGACGGACCGTCACATTCAAAGGGATCAATAGAGATCGTCTGTATCAAATGTGGCCAGACGAATGAAGCGAAAACTTATCAGTCGCTGATCGGTCAAATTACATGGCGTTATTACAGTTCTGTCTGGGATCGGCTCAAAGCAAACATGTGAAAATTAAAGATACTTCCGTGGCCGATACTACCGTAGGGGTGTGGAGTGTTAGAGAATTCCCCCCCCCCCCCCCTTAGATTCAGCATAGAGAGTAAATAATGGTTCATACAATATGCCACATAATAATGACAGGGGAGAGAAAAATAAGAAAATATTACTCGCACGGGACTGTAATACAATCCTGCCGGAGTGGACTTATCGCACAACATTATCTCCACCCAGGATAGGTCATGCGAAAATAACAACACAAAACCTGAGATGCGTTCCAATATAAGCGAAAATACAGGTTAAGAAGAAATAAACAAAAGACACAATATAGAGTAAAAGACAAGTAGAACACGATAAATTGAAGAGCACGGTCATTTCGTGACACTGGAGTCGGCGAGCATTGGTAGCACCCAAAAGTCAAGATAGTTTTTTTATACGTCTTTTCAGAAATGAAAGTGATCGATCAAGTCAAATTCGATTTCTGATATGCTGTAATATTCCCACGCTGCAATGGTATATGTTATTTTAGTCTAATTAATTATGTGATCAGGCCATAGCCTCTAGCAATCATATCTTAAAATACCAAGTGGAGCTAACAACGTAATACTACACAACTTCGCTGCTGAAGCCACCAGTGTAAAAACCCATGTTTTGCTTTGTCGAAAGATTATGCAAGGTTGCCAACAGCAACGGATGCCCCATGCTATTTGTGAAGCGAGATAGGAAAAGAGGAATGTGTTATATTTGTCTTATTTCTCTTCTCATATTTCTTTCTCAGCAGATGGAATGGGATTTACGCGTTTTCTCTTGTTTCATAAATGTATCTTAATAAATATTTCAGTGTTAAATTGATAGCTTGGCGTTCGCTGATAGTTTTAGAAGTTTAGTCATTTGAAGAATGTGTGTTATTTGTCTCCCCCTGTAATCTGAATACATTATTATTATTATTCAGGGGGAGGGGGAAGCGGCCCCCGGGGGGGAGGGTATTTGTTATATGACGCATGTTTATTTCCGTCACCATCCTGGCTTGTTCACTACGAAACTTAATACGCTTTTTTGTTTTCTTTGCGTGTTTTACTTTCCTTTTTTGTGTTACACTGGCACGCCTGCAGTTTTTTGCCTGCTACATGTACATAAATCCATGATATTAGCCATATCAGGCTGCATTGCTTTCATTTCGCTGTAAAAAAAAGCACCACCCATTTCTTACCAGGTAACAGATACCGATTACATCACGCTCTTATTACAAAGGAGTAAGGTTTGTCTCAACACTGATACACAGGAGAATTACAGAGCAGACAATGGATTGTATACGCTCCCTGGATTGATATAGAACTATAGAACATGCCAGTGTTAGTCAAGTCATTATTATTATTATCGACCGAGTTGTTTATCTTTTGGGGAGGGTGGGGGTGAATAATTGTTACTCATTTATTCTTGACCCTTCAGCTTTCTTGTGGAGCATAGGCCTTCTTTAAATGAACGTCAAGCCTTTCTGCCCTGTGCCATCCGTTCAAGTTGTTTCCGTGTCTTTTTAAAATCTCTGTTGTCTGTTACCAGTTCTGTTCTCCGTGTGTTTTAATCTCTGTCTGTCTCTCTCTGTCTGTCTCTGTCTCTCTCTGTCTGTCTCTATGTCTCTCTCTCTGTCTCTCTGTCTCTCTCTCTGTCTCTTCTCTCTGTCTCTCTCTGTCTCTCTGTCTCTTCTCTCTGTCTCTCTGTCTCTCTCTCTGTCTCTGTCTCTCTGTCTCTCTCTGTCTCTGTCTCTCTCTGTCTCTCTCTGTCTGTTCTCTGTCTTTCTCTTGTCTCTCTCTCTGTCTGTCTCTGTCTCTCTCTGTCTCTCTCTGTCTCTCTCTCTGTCTGTCTCTGTCTCTCTCTGTCTCTGTCTCTTCTCTCTGTCTCTGTCTGTCTCTCTCTCTGTCTGTCTCTGTCTCTCTCTGTCTCTGTCTCTCTCTGTGTCTGTCTGTCTCCCTCTCTGTCTGTCTCTGTCTCTCTTTGTCTGTCTCTCTGTCTCTCTCTGTCTCTGTCTCTCTCGGTCTCTCTGTCTCTCTCTGTCTGTCTCTGTCTCTCTCTCTGTCTATTCTCTCTGTCTCTCTCTATCTCTGTCTCTGTCTGTCTCTGTCTGTCTCTCTGTCTCTCTCTGTCTCTCTGTCTCTTTCTCTGTCCCTGTCTCTCTCTGTCTCTCTCTCTGTCTGTTCTCTGTCACTCTCTGTCTCTCTCTCTGTCTCTGTCTCTCTCTGTCTCTCTGTCTCTTCTCTCTGTCTCTCTGTCTCTCTCTGTATCTCTCTGTCTCTCTGTCTCTCTATGTCTCTCTGTCTCTCTCTGTCTCTCTCTCTGTCTCTGTCTATTCTTTGTCTCTCTCTGTCTCTCTCTATCTATTTCTCTGTCTCTCTGTCTCTCTCTGCCTCTCTCTACCTCTCTCTGTCTCTGTCTCTGTCTCTCTCTGTCTCTGTTTCTCTTCTTCTCTCTCTGTGTCTCTGTCTCTCTCTGTCTCTCTCTGTCTCTCTCTGTCTCTCTCTCTGTCTCTCTCTCTCTCTCTGCCTGTTCTCTGTCTCTCTTTGTCTCTGTCTCTCTGTGTCTCTGTCACTCTCTGTCTCTGTCTCTCTCTCTGTCTCTCTATGTCTCTCTGTGTCTCTCTGTCTCTCTATGTCTCTCTGTCTCTCTCTGTCTCTCTCTGTCTCTCTCTCTGTCTCTCACTGTCTCTCTCGCTGTCTCTGTCTCTCTCTGTCTCTGTCTCTCTCTCTGTCTCTCTCTGTGTCTCTGTCTCTGTATATGTCTCTCTCTCTGTCTCTGTCTCTGTCTCTCTCTCTGTCTGTCTCTGTCTCTGTCTCTCTTTCTGTCTCTCTTTCCCTCTCACACTAGGGATTCCAGAACAAGGACTGTCTTGTAATGCTATAAATTTGTTTTCTTAATGTGGGTCATCTCCCTTGTTCCACTGATATTTGTCTGGTTGTGTAGATCAGTTCCACTCTGGTGATCTCATACCATATCAATCCTTCTGTTTTGCGTAAGCACCAATTTATTTAAGTCTGCACCTTCCAGGTTGTTGTTTTTGTTGTTCACCATGTTTCAGAGCTGTACAACAGGGTTACATTTGACGTTTGATGTGAAGATTAATCATTATTATGTGTAATTCGTCTGGGGACTGGAAGGTTTGCTGTTTTTAATTGTTCTTGTGTATTCTTCTGTAGTTGTCCACAAATGTATGACTTCATATTTGTTAACACGTCACTTTTTAATGTGGAACGACACTTTTACGTATAAACTCCACAATGTGATATACAAGTAACAGATATAAATCACAGCTGATAACTGACGTTAAATTTAAACTGCAGAAGTGCCCAACATATGAGGAACAGAAAAAGTACGTATGGCCGTCACCAGTAGCATTACTGGACAAATCATCAAAAACCTCAAGCTGACCACTGCTTTATATAAACATATAAAAGCTGACCTCTACAAGTGTGCGAAGAAGAAGAAGAAGAAGACGAAGAAACGACAAAAGCTGTCACAGTTATGTGCTTCTTGCTCTCCATCATCTGTTTCTTTGAGAGCAGCCCCAGAATGAACT
This sequence comes from Oreohelix idahoensis, assembly GCA_024509875.1. Classification (NCBI taxonomy): domain Eukaryota; kingdom Metazoa; phylum Mollusca; class Gastropoda; order Stylommatophora; family Oreohelicidae; genus Oreohelix; species Oreohelix idahoensis. The sequence continues at coordinate 492,741 of JAMPIV010009615.1, forward strand.
TAAATATGGTGTCTATGCGTTTAGTCCTACACGTGATCGGTCATGCTTGAAGTTGTTCCTGAACAAATGTCTTTCTTACCCACCGACATCATTTCCACAGCCTGTGTTTTATTGTTGTGGTTTGGCCATGTCTGCAGAATTGAAGAAGATCATCTTCGTGACAAGTATTGGAAACTAAGAGCCAGGAATCCAGACCTCCAGGACGACCCAGAGTCCGCTGGAAGGACAACATTAGACAATCTCTGAAGGACCAATGACTAGATTGGAACCAAGCCCGGAGGAAGACAGCCGATAGGACAATATGCCGCTGTCTCCAGCAAAGCTCTACACCCCATGGTGGAAGAGGAACGACTAAGTAAGTGTGACATTAGGTCATCTAGTCCATTTTGTTACGTCACATGTTGCGCTGTAAGCATGTGCGGATAAGTATTACTCGTAATTTGTGTGTTACATGCACGTGGTGGCATATACATGGCATGGAATTTGATAGGTTCAAGGAGGGTTACTGAAGTTAATTAGTGTGGTCATTGAAGAAACATGTTTACATGTTTACATCAAGTTTAAAGTGCAGTATACTCTTTATAGAGCTGTGCCAATTTTATATTACACGCTTTTATTTAACTTCACGTATGTCAATTTCATGTCACTTTCAAATCTTGCAATCGATTTTTCAATCACGTCCAGATGAGCAATAGCTTTGAAACTTGGCAAAGTTGTGTAATCCCGATGACAATACAATAATCAGTCAATTATTTAATAATTTAATATTGTAATTATGACATTATGAGTGATTAAAGTTTTCGTAAATAAATGTAAACAAATCAGGGGTCATACTCAAGTTAATTAAACATTAAAACAGGGCAATACTCAAACAAGTGTCTAGCTAAATCGAGGGAAACAATCCAAATTATAAAATTATCAATCAAGGGAACGTCGAGTTCGATGTCTAGATGGTCTTCAAATTGAAGAAATTGATTGCACCAAATTAACAGGCACAAAGCCATGTAATATTGACGCTCTAAAAGAAATGGATCGCTTAAGAAATTTTAGACCAGATTTACAATAAGTAAAAATACTGTTTATGTTTTAGTATGTTATAATTTTTCTAACACTAAAAAGAAGAAAATAAAAAATATTAAAATTTTTTTTAACACACGCTTTTAATGCACTAAAAACCCGAAAACTATTTTTCAAGGAGTTTATAGCTTGCAGTCAAAAAATTTAACATCAAATTGACAAAAAGCGTGGGGCGCTGATTCTGCATGAAATTAACTTCTGCTTCATATTTCATTAAACACTTATGGATAAAATATACGATAAGCGCTTAAGCGCCCCATGCTTTTTGTCAATTTAGTCTGATATTTGTATAAAATTATCTCCCCTCCCCCCCTCCCCCCATGTAGACCACTACTACATGACAGCATGAGATATTACGTTTTGCATGGTATTTTCAAACTTCATGATCATATGAAGTCTTGCCACATCCGTTGTTGCCTGTCATGTTTAGCAACTCACTACTTCACAGATCTATCTCCTTTAAGATGTTACTTTCTCGTAGTTGATTATTTCAGTGATCTCATTCTGCCGGAAGTGTTATATCACTTTCTGCGCAGCAATCTTTAGCAAGATTGTCATCTTCCGACATCTCCGTGAAATCGGCCACGTATCAACGGTTGTTATCTACCTTCCCCGACAAACGGCTTGGTTTTCGTCCTATGCCGTCTGCCAGTGTTTGATCAATCAACCCGTCTCGCTACTTACATATATCTTTTCTGTCCGACCGTAAACTGTAACATAATCTAGTTCTCAAACAACTTCACCCTGCACAAATAGAAGCCAATGTTGCTTCAAAAACAGGTCAAGTTGTCAGGTATCCCTAGGGGGTGACAAGATAGGATAAGACAACATTGGTCGGCGAGAGCGAGAAAAATGCGACAAGGAACGGGTGAGGAAAAAATGAAAGGAAGGGCACAGGAGAGAGTTGAAGGAGGTCACAGGAAAATGCAACGATGGAAGTTTTGACTTGTCACAGGCAGATAAGAGCGAGCCATCATCATCATAACCCTTCCGTTCCCCAAGGAGCATAGGCCTTCAACAAACTCACCGTCCTCCTGTCCCGAGCCACCAGTCCAAACTTTTTCAGGTCCTCCTCATCACTTTCACTTCTATCTGCTGTACTCTTCTTTATGTTTTTCGTCCCCCTCTACCTTTTTTACATGCACTGTGACATGCAGCAAGAAAACTGATTGTTAAGAAACTGCTGAAGGTAGAGTTACAGAAACAATTGTACTTAGCAGTAATCTTTCCTAAACTGTTACCATTCTTCTGATAACCATCCGTGTTGAAATAATTTATTCATTTCTCTATCTATCAGTCAATGTCAGTTAAGTGTATGTCTTTGTTCCGTCCCCTGTCATTTTATCTCCCTTGCGTTGTCTTGCTGTCAGCCTAACGCAGCGCCAACAAAATGTTTAACTACTCATTAAAGTAACCTAAAACTCACACCAGGAACAAACATAACGAGTCAGTTATTATTCCCACTGTGCCTAAACATTATTTTAAACTCAAGCATACTTAACACCTGCTCACGAAATCGGGCACTTCTGAAGAACACCTTGGATTCAGACATGGGCATCGTCTGAGCAGTAGTAACAGTGATCAATGAATTGTTTACACAGAGGACTACATCAAAGATCCAGGTAGCCGACCTAGAATTTTGTTCTCAAAAGTAAACGACGGCCGGTTCGCGAACTCGTTCAAAGGGAAATAAAGCCAGGGATAGTGCATACAATATCGTCGACCTACAATTCCCACGATGTCGGTCTACGCTGTGACACAGATCTCAATCATCACTATCTCATTGCTGAAATTAGAATATACAATTATGTCAGGTATTTTGTGTGCAGATCATTTAACGTGACAAGCTTTGAGCGTTCAGCTAGCGGATTTGCCTAGCACGTTTCTTTCTTGTTGAGAATCGTTACTTGAACGGTGTCACAGAATGAGAAATGTTGGTTATTGTCGCGAGTATGGAAATAGAGGATGTCTGAGTTTAGACAGAATATGAATGGGTAATGTGGAAATAGAGAAAATTAAAGTCAATAATGAAAATATGGAGAGATGTAGGACTTCTGGAGAGAAAAGAGATATAATCAAATATCTTAGGTCTGCTTCCCAGCCATACTCGGACTCTGTTTAAGATGTCCTCCCTCGTCCGTCCGCCAATGCTAAATAGAAAAATCTACTACAGTAAGGACTACAACAGCAAACATTAAGTGGCAGTTATAATAGAGTGAATTCTGACCGCTTAGTACATATAAATATATTTATTAACGGAACCACAACATTAAACCCCCAAAAAAAAAGTAATGCCTTCACTAGCTCTAAAGGGATAGTGACTGTATCGATATCACAACCACTGAAAAATTACACAAGACTTCACCCAATCTCTCAGGCAAAACGTCTCACTCCAAACTACCAACACACTTTCTCACTCCCAAGAAAATCTAACGAAAGAGGTTAGGCCCCCAGTTTCGCGAAGAAACGGCCACTCCTTAAATTAATAATCCTGGTAAGTAAGTTACATTCTCTGCTAAACGGAACCCACTTCACTGTTCCATTGGTTGAAATATCCAGGCTATGGAGATAAGCTCGCTGTAACAGTGTCGTAATAAATCCTATGAATTCACAATTTCCGGTGGCTGGAGGCCACACTAGCAGGTGGGGGAGATTTAAACGAGTGCAGAAATACTTGCACCCACTGATCCGACTCTATCCAATTGACGAGAACTTTTGCAGGCGAGCGAGTATCCAGTAGGCGCGCTGGGGCACCTCTTATACTGGATAATGAAGACTGTATGTGTTGAGATGATGGTTAGCTGCAACTAGCGGCCATATGTGCTGTAGGTAAATACTCCAGGACGTGTAGATAACAGAAATCGATGTGTAGTGGTATACTCCACGTTACAGGCTGTAAATGGGTCGGGCAGTGTTCCTGAAACTGCCTGGATGGCAAAGGCGACAGCCCATATGTGCTGGAGCGAAAGACACTTTCAACAATAGGCTGTGGTTACGTAATCCACACCCCAGCTTTATGACTGAAACCTGGCAGTATGACGTAGACTGCCTGCTGCAAATTATTATATGAAAATGATAATCCCCTGACAGCAGCAAATCACACCAGGAAGCATAACACAAATGCTGACCAAGACTCTGAAAATATACAGCAATACGATATCTCATTACTACATGTAGCCCACTCCTTCTCAGTTAGTCTCTCACCCATGCAAAATATAAACACACTTCCACTTTCCACACGCCGTTAATCTCACTCACAAAATCAAAACAAACTCTCCCTCTCCATTTCCCATCCCACACAAATCAAAACAGGCTCTTTTCAGTACAGTCTCGCCCACTTCATCGATCGAAAATCTCTGTTCGCTCGCGAGTGCGTCAGTTTTCACTGCGCGGCATGACCAATTTATTTTTAGAATGGCTGTAGCCAACGTACTCCCCTCCCCCCCTCCCCCACCACACACAGTTTACGAGCAAAATCGTGCACTTGAAGTTAACCCAAGATACTAAAAATTTCCCCATGGGTAAATTACTCAGTAAATAATAACACTGGATAGGTTACAAAAATAGCACTGAGCTGATACTCATTATTTACACAATAGCAATACTCTTTACAGTAATATTTTACACACACAAACCAAGTGAAAAAAAACTTGGTAAAAATTAACTATATACCGGCTCACTGTTTCTGACTTAAGAAAACCCCGCGCCTATTCAGAGCATCCCGGTCACGAAAAAAATTTACCTTCAAGAAAAAAGAAGATATATATATATATATATATATATATATATATATATATATATATATATATATATATATATATATATATATTATATATATATATATATATATATATATATATATATATATATATATATAACATAAATTAAAGTAAAAAGAGATCTCTATTCTATTAGATTAAGCTAACACCCCAATGAATTAAATAAGTAAAATGTGCTTACCGAAGACAGAATAATTCTTGCACAAACAACTGTTATTAGCTCTGGCGCAGAATATCACTTTGTCCAGTGGCAGAGTTTTCTTGAGACAGTGGTACTGAGTGATAGAGACCTCTTGCTTATATAGCGACATAGAGCCTGCAGGTGGCTTTTGCACGTGCACTAGATGAAACAAATACCCCGGGTGTTTCAAGATACAGGAAAAAGACGTAATCTGCCGCCACGCTGGCGGTTCTACGAACGACCGGTGTTCGTGGGACGAGACGAAGGCGGCACAAATAAAAGGGTAGAAGTTTTCCCAGTGTCCACGATTCTCTGTAAATAAAAGAATACGGGGAACTAGCCGTCATCTACTAGAAAGGCAGAATAAAAAGGACCTTTAGCTAGATGCCGATGTCCACGTGTAAAGGGGTGGAAATGTCCTGTCCAACATAACATTGACATGACCAATGCCAGAAATAGCGCTATTAGGAGCTTTAAAAAAAGTAGGCGTAGACAAAAATTAGAGAACAAGACAGGGCAGACCACTCGGCTAAAAGTGACAGACATGTCTCCGAATCACAACAGTTATTTATCTGCTTATAAACTATACCTTTTACAACTCATTTTGCAGTCAGAATGCACGCGTTCACAAGTTATATCAGAGGTCGGAAGTCTTGATTTACCAGAAGATCCAAGGGTATCATTAATTTGTTAGATCTCTAGGTGGCAAGGGGAGGCGGGAGGCGGGGTGTAGAATTGTTCTCCTGGATAAAATAGCCATTTCCTTCTTGCACTTCAGAGTGGGTGTCCCCATGTTCAAAAGCATTTTCACAACCTTCCCATTGAAAACCCTCAGACTACCTTACTAAAATTCACTTTATTCGTCAATTCATAAAGGAATAAATATTTTGTTTGAAGTGAACTTAACATTCGGTAAAATATTTAGTTTGAATTGTCCACTGCTGTATCCATGGAGTTGAAGAAAGCAGATCATCCATCAGAATTAAAAGTTACAATAAGTTTGCACATATTTGTGGCGTGAGGTTTTTATTGTCTCTAGGATCAGTATAGTACTGACAATTACAGAAATAGAATTTCTGCAGAAAGTGGTGAAGTCCCAGTGTCTGAGAGAACTACTGGTATCACAAATTAGTTACGGCTGTGAATGATCTGATCTCGAAACATTAGTGGAGAGGAGATAGACATAAATTGCCACCCCCGCTGTGTAACTAACTGTAATATTACAAAAAAACAAGGAAACAGATTTTACTTAACAATTATAAAAAAAATGACAAGTCGTTCAAATACAATTTCCCATATTTTTTTAGTATATACACTATCTACTCTTGTGCTGAATGGTGAATGTTGAAAAATGGAATGTAATGGATTTGTAAGTTTACATATGATTTAGAAATATTTATATTTATATAGATATATAAATATATTACAACAAGTTTTCCAATTATAGGAACAAAAATTATATCAGCTGTGCTGTTATTCAATTATAGTACATGTATCAGCTGTGCTGTTAATCAAATATGTAACATTTATTAGCTATCCTGTTAATCTTGTCTCTTTCTACACTAAATCTCTTTTTCGTCACTGACAGTTAATTGCTCACAATTGCCGACGGAAATGGTACTAATGTTTACTCATCTCTCAAAACGTTCTGTTCTCCTTAGTTTGGTTCACACAACATCTGCTGATGATCGTTACTTTAGCCCACCCAAGACTGAGGGGGACTAAAGATGTAGCTTCTGTGCAATCTCTATGCTCCTGCGAAGTTCCAGGCAGCTGGATTGACTCGAACATACGACCTCAGGTTTGATGACACGAATAAAACCTGTAACAAGGAAAAATAGGGGCTAATTTCTGTCCTCGAGCCCACCTATTTCTATTGTATATGATATGAGCGTGTCTCAGGTGTCTGCATGTAGGATGAATGACAACATGGCTCTGTATGATTTAGCAATAGCGAGACAAGACAGGTGTCTACTTGCAAAACATTCTTTCTGATAAATTAATGCATGAATATATCCAATAATATAAATTCAATACATGAATACATCCAATAATATAAATTCAATACACGAATACATCCAATAATCTGTACCTTTGGTGTGATACAACCGTTTCCTTCCCCCTATAATATACCAGGCCCTTTCTGACAAGTGCTAAACTGGCTGGTAACATATAACCTAACAATATTGTTGTGTTCTGATGATAGGAATTATATGAGACGAGGACTGTTTGGTGATATATCAGGTTGGAGTTATATGGGACAATAGATTGGAGTTAGATGAGACAATAGATTGAGTTATAGGAGACAATAGATTGAGTCCTAACAAGGACTGTTTTGGTTATATTTCAGTTGGTTTTGTCTGAGATAATAGACTGAAGTTATAGGAGACAATAGATTGAGTCCTAACAAGGACTGTTTTGGTTATATTGCAGTTGGTTTTATATGAGATAATAGACTGAAGTTGTAGGAGACAATAGATTGAAGTATGAGTCCTATTAGTCTTCGTCTATTCAATCATATCAGGAAATACAATCATTATACCTAATTCCCCCAAGATACAATCAGTAACCTGATACGTTCATATTGAAACAATTTATATAAAATATATACAGGTGTAGGTAGTATAACTGACACACAACAAATACCAACATTATATACCTGCTGTAGGCCTATTTTCCTACAAGTATAGTAATTATGCTTACCCTCTAAGATTTAAACAGGCCAGGTTTTGACTCGACTAGTGAAGCAGGCTGCACTCAGGTAAGCAATAAATCAAGGTTGACAGCTTCTCTTCTTCAGTCGGTCTATCTGGCTTCGTGTTGGTGTTGCGTGTTTTTGCATAAAATCTCGCCCGATTATATAGGCAGGTGATGTAACTTCTACTGCTTAAGGAAAGCGTTTGGTTGGTTCCTGGCGGGGCAAGCTGATTGGTTGTCTGCAGTTTCGTACCATGCCTCGTACCGTCCTTGACCTAGACGAGTCCCGAAAAAACACAGGGCTTATGCTAATTTTATTCTGTTTTTTCCGCCATATTGGGTGACAAGATGGCCCCGACCGAGATCCGAAAAACAGGGCTTAAGCCTAATTTTATTCTGTCTCAGAGACTGGTGAACGGTGCTCGTTGATTGGCTGGGTGATTAACAAAGAAGTGTGTTTACACTTTACGACAATATTACAAATTTTAAATTCTCTCAAACCTGAAAACAGACATGATTTTATCTAGGTAGATCTATATCGAGCTCACTGGTTCTAAAGTAGATCCCCACAGCTCCTGGGTTGCCGACCGCTGAATTATATAATACAGGCAGGGCTGGCTCTTGGGTGGTACAAACAGTGTGATCGCACCGAGCGCCATCTTTTTGGAGGGGGGAAGGGGGCGCCACAATTTATGCTCTATTTTTAAAAAAAAATGTATGTGTCACAATTTTAAAAGAACAGTTGAAACTGAATTGTCTCGGAGTTTAAAGTACGAACTATTTGTTATGATTACTTTGATTTAATTTCTTAAGTGTACATTTTTCGGTTACTTCATGTCTATATTATTCCTTAAAACAAGAACCGCGCACTCATCGCCCATCTGAAATGGAAAAAATTTTAAAAATATTTCCCGTCATAAAATGTTAAAACATAACTACTATATTATGTTGTTGTAAAAAGCTAGTGAACGAACATTACTTGGTGAAAGTACAGTGTGATCCAACTCAGTGGCATGTAGAGTCTCGTAAGAGTACAATACAGTACGGCACATGGATTGGGGGAGGAGGGCGGGGTGTGCCAAAACGAAATCACGCACCACATTGAAGCATCCCTAGGGCTGGTTATGAAGACTATTGTACTACTTCGTGCAGGTGGCTTTCTTTCGTGAGTAATCACCATTCATCTGCGTTTATGTTCATGACATAAGACAGGAGACCCTTAGAAAAGAACATATCAAGGTTATTCTTGTTGTAAATTGGTGGTGATAGTGGAACTACGATGAACCGGTTTTATAAATGAAGTGAACATAATAGTCTCCTGTTAACATTTCACGTACAATTACCGCACACTTTTATTTTTGACAGTTGAAAAAAAAACAAAAAAACACAATAAGTTTGCACATATTTGTGGCGTGAGACGTATGTCAGGGACAGACGAACAAGAGACAGGGGGGAAAGAAAATGAGAATTAAGTAGAGAACATGAAACTATAAAAATAAGAGAAAAAAAACTCCCTTAATATTAAGTCCAGTCACATGTGAAGCAAGATGGCTGCCACACTTATTTTTGACAGCTGTATTGGCCGTTAAATTTTTTAACGAACTGATTTCAAGAATGAAACACTACATTGACTGATTATGTCAAGAGCTAGTTAGCAGTTATACTGACTTTATGAATTAATTATCGCTTGTAATAACTGATTTCATTATTTTCAAAACTGAGCTATCATATAAATGACTTCGCGTTGGCCATCGTGTTTCTGGGGCATACATAACGATTGACGTGTGGTTGCAACCTGTCACCACGTCTCAGTAGTGTGATCAGTGTACGTGTAATATTGGGTTGAAGTGCGCCGAAGACAAAGTATAACACAGACACGACCATCCATAAGCCAGACGCTAGTTTTACTGATGCTTTGATAAGATACATTAGAATATAAGCGCTATGACAAACACATAAACACACAAAAATACACACACACAAATACACACACATGTATATATATATATATTGTTCAAAAAAAAAAGAAACGCATAGCTACTGAAGGCACACACATAGCCATAATTTTGACATTCAATAACTTTTTTAATTTAATGAGTTAATTGTTCAAATTGCACACAAGAATACCTTAGGGTTCAACCAATCAATTGACAGTTGTTTTGCATCTGGGTCACGAGAGTGTTTTGGCGTACGGACTTTCCCGTTAGTATGGTGTGTGGCCTCCTCTTGCATCGATCAGCGGTTGGCATCTCCTGGGCATGGATGCGATTAGACGTCTGATGTGGGCCGGTGGGATGGCTGCCCACTCTTCCTGGAGTGCCTGGAACAGATCACGACGATTGGCTGGAGCAACGTCTCGGCGGCAAACACGTCTATGCAGCTCATCCCACAGGTGCTCAATCGGACTCATGTCTGGAGACAGGGATGGCCAGGGAAGGGTGAGAATGTTGTTGACAGTCAGGAACTGCGTGGTCAATCGTGCACAATGGGGTCTGGCGTTGTCCTGTTGAGACACAGACCTTTGGGCAGCCGAAAGTAGAAGGACATGGGGTCGAAGAATTTCATTGACGTATAGTTGCGCATTCAAGCCTCCTTCAATGTGCACCAATTGACTCCTTCCGTTGTAACTGATCATTCCCCACACCATTGCACCTCCACCACCGTGCGGCGGAGCTTCATCAACGCAATTTTGGGCAAAACGTTCATTTAGCCTACGGGTAGACCCTACGCTGTCTATCATGACGCTGCAACGAAAAGAAAGATTCGTCACTAAACCAGACACGTCTCCATTGATTGTCAGCTGCCCAGGGACGATGCTGGTTGGCCCAAAGAAGTCGATTTTGGCGATGGCGGCGCGTAAGGACAGGTCCTCGGTAAGGTCGTTGTGCCCAAAGTCCAGGGTCATGCAGTCTGTTCCGGACAGTTTGATCAGACACTTGACGTCCTGCAGGCAATGACTGGGCAGTTGAGGAAGTTGTTGTAAACCTGTCTTTGAGGTGACGAAGCCGAATAAAGCGATCCTCCGCTGCTGTTGTCACTCTGGGTCGTCCACTGCGATACCGGTCTTCAACTGAGCCAGTGGCTTGGAACCGGTGCCAAAGTCGACTGATGGTACTCTGATGCACGTTTAGATGCCTGGCAACCTGACTTTGACTTTCGCCTGCATGCAGTCGGCCAATAGCAATGTTCCTTAATATTATCGATAGAGACGCCATAAATGTCTGCTTGAAAATGAACTGAATTTTGTGTGTGTAGCGTTATCCTTTTTATAGGGTTTCAGTTGCGTAGTCATTGAATAGTGTTGCCCAAGCAAAAGAAAAAATTAACAATAATACCATACTAGCTAGCTCAGTTGCAAAGAAAATCCCAACAAGCTCAACTATCCCACTGTGGAAAATAAGATGCTTTCCTGAGTTAAAATCTGATATTCCAGGCATTGAAGGTAAGGGAACACAGACAGAAACACAAAGAAAGTGTATAGCAACCAAGTATATTGACCAAAGATTCCAGCGAAGCTTTGGACACATGCATATACTGATGGTTCGGCAACAAATGCAGTTGAAAATGGGGGTGCCGGCATCCTCATAAAATTAAAGAATAGAATTCACTCTATGGCAATTGCCACTGGAAAATACTGCAACAACTTCTGTGCTGAAGCAGAAGCCCTGAAACAGGCAGCTGAAACTCTTATTGAATGCAAAGCACAGGCAGAAAAACAGATAGTAATCTTTTCAGATGCCCTCTCAATAATATCAGCGCTGAAGAGCCACCAAACTAAAGGATTGAAAGATCTGATAATCTCCCTTGAAAGACTGGCCGAATGCTTCAAGAAGTGCACTATCCAGTGGATACCAGCCCATTGCAACATACCAGGAAATGAAGAGGCAGATAGACTTGCTAAAGAAGGAGGTGCCTTACAGCAAAATGATATAGAGACAACTTACGCAACGGCAAAGACCACTATAAAGGCTACATTCAAGTCCAAATGGGAAAGAGAGCACCCGGGACATTTGAAAAATGACGCATATCATCAACTATCCAGAAAAGAACAGGTCATCATTTTTCGACTGCGCACTGGGCACAACAGATTGAGATACCATCTGTACCACAAATACAAAATTGGTGCAACAGATCTCTGCACCTGCGGTACCAGCCCGATGACAGTCGAACACCTGCTGCAGTACTGCCCAACCTACAGTAATGAACGGGGTAGCATATGGCAACAACCCACTTCTGTCAACGAAAAACTGTTTGGAGATGTCGGGAACTTTGAGTTGACTGCTGCCTTTATTAGAGTCATAAATGTGGAAGTCTCAAGGCGAACGAGAAGAAGAAGAAGAAGAAGAATAGTGTTCACCCCAAATTTTGTTGCTTTCACGTGCGCGCAACATGAGCTGTGGTCAAAAATTGCGTCATAAACACTATTGACCAATGCGTTGTAACGATTACAAAAACGAACGCAATTCAGGTCAACACGTGCATTTGACACTGTAAAGAACATTTGAGGCTGGTTTTTATATCTTCTTCTTCTTTGATCCTTAGCCATGGACCGTCAAAGAAGTCAGTGGCCATCACGCCTAGTGGCGCCTTGTAGGGCAACAACAAAATGAATCCACTTTGCTCGGTCGGTGGCCATCCTTCGTATGGTGCCCCAAATCTGGTTCATTTTTTGCATCTCAGCCTCCACAGTCCTCCGCCCGGTTGTTTTTGGTCGGCCTCTCTTTTGTTTTCCCAGGGGTCCAAAGCAAAGCTGTTCTTGTGATGGCATCGGGGTCTCTTCTGAAGACATGACCAACCCAGCTCCAGCGTCTGCCAGCTATGATGGTGTGCATGTCCTCTTGACTGCTCCGAGTAAGCAGATCTTGGTTGGTGATGGTATTCGGCCAAAAGATTCGGTGAATTTTTCTTAGGCAAGTTGTGTGAAAAGAGGACAATTTCGACATTTCCTTCTCTGTAACTCTCCAGCATTCCGCACCATAGAGAAGCACAGAAAGCACACAGCTCTGATATAATCTTAATTTTGTGCTTGTGCTGTATTGAGAGGACTTCCAGGTGTTGTTTAGGCTAAAAAAGGCTGTTCTTGCCTTATTCATTCTGATGTTGATGTCTTTGCCTGCCCCGCCGTCTGGTGTTACTATGCATCCTAGGTATGTGAAGGTGTCTGTCTGTACCAGTTGCTGATTCCTTACTGATATGGGCTCAGGGTTGCTCACATTGAGCGTCATGACCTCTGACTTCTTTAAATTGATGTTCAAGCCCACCTGCTGGCTAAACTTATTAAGTCTATCCGTTTTTTCCTGAATGTGTTGATGTGAATGTGCTAGTAGTGCAATGTCATCTGCATATTCCAGATCTTCCAATGTAGAAAATGTAGTCCATCTTATTCCTCTTGGACCGACCTCTGTTATCTGCCGCATCACCCAGTCTATGACTGTTAAAAATAGAGTGGTTGATAAGGGGCATCCCTGTCGTACTCCTGTGTTCACCTCAAAGGTTAGGTTGCTCTGCAAAACACTACACGTAAAGTTTGCATAGAGGCTTTTTATGATTGACACTATGCAGCTTGGAATTCCATAAGCCATCACTATTTTCCATAAACTGTCCCTATGTATGCTGTCAAAAGCCTTTTCAAAAATCAACGAAATTGATGTACAGCTGTCTTTGCCATTCTGAGCACTGCTCTATAATGTTCCTGAGAGTGAATATATGATCTACACATCTTCCGTTCTTTCTAAATCCTGCTTGTTCTTTCCTCAGTTTGTGGTCTACTGCTTTTGAAATTCTCTGTATAATTATCCTGCCTAGTATTTTGCTGGGAACTGAGAGAAGAGTGATTCCTCTCCAATTATTGCAGTCTGCAAGATCTTCCTTCTTGGGCAATTTGACAATTATTCCTTTGTTCCACTCTGATGGTGTTGTCCCCGTTTTCCAGACTTGTGCAAATAGTGGTTCTAATAGTTCTGCTGCTAGCTCAGGGTCTGTCTTAAAGAGCTCTGCATTTAAGTTATCATGGCCAGGAGCTTTTCCGTTCTTTAACCCTTTGATTGCTGTGATGTTTTCTTCTTTTCGTGGAATGTCTGTATATACATCTAGATCGTTTTCAGCCTCAGGAACATTCAGTTGTGTCTCTGGTGGTTCCTTGTTCAGAGTTTCTCTGAAATGCTCTGCCCATCTTGATTCCTGTCCCTCTGCTGTCGTGATGAGATTTCCTTGCTTATCTCTTACTAATGTAATATTGTTTGCACCTCGTTTTCCGCTGATGAATTTAGTTATTTTGTATACTGTGCTTTGTTCATATCTCAGTGCTGCCTCTTCTGCCTGTCTTGCAAGATCGTCTAGGAAATTTCTTTTGTTGGCTCGGGTTTGGCGTTTAACTTCCTTGTCCAGCTGACTGTACTGTTCGCTATATATTTGCTTTAACCTGGGGGACTTCGCTTCTGTTTTCTTTCTTTTCATTTCCTTTCTCAGTGTTATGGTGTTTAATGTTTCTGGTGTTATCCAGTCTTGCTTCTTCCTTTCCTGGAATCCCAAGCAAGATTTGCTGCTTTCTTTATATATTGTTTTTATATACCCTAGCACCAAATTTTACTTACAAACTCATAAAAACGGGCCCTCGGATAGCTATGCGTTTCTTTTTTTGAACAGTATATATATATATATATATATATATATATATATATATATATATATATATATATATATATATATATATATATATATATATATATATATATACATACATAGGGGTAAAGGATCCCGTTACACGCCTATTAAGGCATATTGGGAATACGGTGTAAGGCCCGTATTTTCTTGACCATCGGCACACTATGGGTGAAGTGGTCAGTATCACGCCGACCGCCTTAACCTTCCCAGAGTTATTCTGGTACCCAATTCATAGGCTGGGTCGACCCCGGAGCCGTTTGTGGTCTAAAAAATCCCACCTCAACTGGGGATCGAACCACGGACTACCGAGCTAGGAAGCCAGTGCACTAACCACTGCGCTACCGCGGCTCCATACATACATACATACTTACATATACACACATGGCCTTGAGTGCAGAGCAGTGTCACAGAACGGACTGGGGCGACTCCGTCTTCTCGATCTTTCTTTCACTACGGCTGTCGTACCGATGGGTTTGAGAGTTATTTTAGGTCCCGTCTGAGAAGTGGTGATGGTGATAAGTACGTGAGAACAAAAAAGGTGTGAGAAATAGATTTCACGGGTGAATAGTTAAAGGAGAAGATATGTCTCTGGAATGAGTAAGTTTCTTTAGTCCAGCCTATCTATACGACTACAATTTAGTACAAGACAATCTTTCCCTCATACATATAAATATGAGTTTAACTACACACACACACAGCTATGTGACAACAAGACACACAAACGTGAAAAACTACGGTTAATTGGTATGGGTCTGACCAACACACTAAGTTAAGTTTCTTTTGTTGTTTATTATCATTTAATCTTGACAACATCAAACATCTAAAGAACGATCAAGTGAATCAGATTTACATACATTTGAAAATAACAGAATAAATGTGCCCTCCCCCTATGGATAAAAGAACCCAAAGAGTTAACAACTCAGAGGTCAAAGGTTAGCACTATGTTACAGAACAGACAGTAAAGAACAAGTTCCTACTATATGCTACCCAGTAAAGTAAACAAGTTTAGCAAAATCCCCAGGTTGGTACAGTTCCTGTAACAAAGAAAAATGTTCAATCTCTCTGACATACAGTGGCCACTCAATCACGCTTACCCATTCTTGATGATATACCTTGGAATTACAATGGTTTCTGAATATACAAAATGTCAGATGTACGAGTATTTCCCAAATTGGTCCAAGTCCGTCCTCTAACAAGTAAGATTAATGAGGTGGACGACGAATTTGGTGGTTTAATTTTCCCTGAATGAACAAAATGTCACCACGAATCCTTAGTGTAGCCAGACGTGCTCTTGAGGTTCACAGTTAAAAAAGAGAAGAAAATACTTCCAGTATTGGGAAACATCTGGTTGCAAAAAAAATGTTACTTATGATGATGATGATAATCCTATCGGCTGGCTCTATGGTGAAAGCCGATTCTGAAACAGTGTAACTTTCTGGATAAATCTGATTGGATACGACTGTCAAAAGTCGGGAGTAATGTTATTGGTTTCACAACCCAGTGGGCTGATAAAATTGAACAAAATATTTCTGGGTTTTGTAAGTCCAGTTAAAATTTACAAGTTAAAATGTTTCTCGTGAATCGTTGGCTCACAAATGAAATTGGTGACGCACAAGCCAAGAAAAATACAACATTAACCAATCAGTAAATGAAGAAAAGACCCAAAATAGACCGCTGGACGCCCTTGATCAGGTCTGCTAGGAATAAAAGAAACATTTATGGAAAAATGCTACTATTCTATATAGCTACATATATGCACACGGACGGGGACAAGACGATCTCTTATCCACTGCGTCAGTCCTGATTAAAGTTAACTGGCACAGGTGTTTTCCTTTATGCCTTCCACAATGGTTCTAGTTTTACGTGCTTAGACTATCCAAAAATTCTAAGTGACAACTGATAGAAGGTTTAAGAAAGCACAGTTTATATATCATCATGGTTCTCTGATCTATAGATGATGCTACTTTTCACGTTACCATGTGTATCGAGAGAATCAGAAACCTGAGTTCCCCAGATAAAGGCTTGACGGCCGCTCTGTCGGGCGTTCGACCGCCATCAAAGACGTAAATCCGTGTAACGGGGTTCTCGAAGATTTTGCCAGCTTCTGAAGATCAAAGAGCTCGGGGTTTCCCCGCCTTCACTCTGTGTACGAACTTCAAAGGTACTCGGGGAAAGATTTTAAGCCCGTGAGTCTACTTCAAAAGGTTCGGTGTTATTCACGTGCGGTCTGTCAGGTATCCGATGATTGACAGATCAGCTCGCGTGAGAAACTTAATAAACAAACCTCATTCGCTATCTGTTATGACTGGCAGGTCACAAAAAGTTTGTAAACGCTTCCTTTGTTTATGTTCAAGGAAAGGAAGCGTGGATGAAATGTAAGCTTGCGCGAGTAAGACAGGCAGAAAAATGCATAATTTTGCTAGCAAATCATAGCACGCTAACGGGATTAAAAAGACTGTCAGATTACCGCAGGCTATATTTCCATTATACGTCACAACGACAGTACTCAGTTCATTTGTTGTACTGATTTAATTGAGTGCTTTTTAATAGTAGCACCATTTCTTTCTGCTGTGTAGCAGATATTTTCTCATTTTTAAATATTCTTACACTCCTCTCAGCGATAGTCGTCATGGCGGTGTGTTTACCGGTCCATCCTTGCGGATAGAATAGACGGTGATGCAAGATTGACCGACAGAAATCCTATTGTACCACAAGGGTGCGACTGTTTTCGCACGTCAATGGCCAAGCGATTTTACTTAGCGCTGATATGGCTCGTGTGACCGACTAATTATTGTCGTGATTAGACGCAGCACAGATGGTCAAACAGGAGTTTGTGTTTGCACAAGGAGCGCCGTTCAAGTATCGACCTGGTGGGATGACAGACACACCTAAGTGAAATTCCACCCGCCCCAACCTTTTTGTTTGAAACGATTGGCGCTTTCCTAGCTTCGTCTCAAACAGATGCGGGGGCAGGACAGTGAATATAACCTGACACGTTTCAGTGTTAAGACACTGTGATAAATCGCTTGCCAAGAAGACTACAACCAGATATGCCGGAAATTAGAATTCAGAAATTCTATTTTATCAGGCTGGACCTTTTATTGGAGAATCTTAACGGACTTACAAAAATAGCCCAGGAAATCTCTTATCATTTTAATAAGGAAAGCCGCTGTCTGAGTAAACTGAAGGAAACACACGGAGTCAGAGAGGGAATTAGTTAAAATTAACGACCCCAAGTACACGTGAAATAAGGCATCTGCCAGTGCCTTTTATTCCTCTGAGCAAAAAAGTATGTGAGCCAGGATTGGCGTAAGTTGTGATTTTACATTCTATATTTCATTACTAACATGTGAACTAACACACACACACACACACACACACACACACACACACACACACACACACATGTATATATATATATATATATATATATATATATATATATATATATATATATATATATATATATATATATATATATATATATATAACCATGTGAATATTAATATGTGAAAATAGCTAGTGGATGTGCAAGTCATTTGAGGCTGGCAACCTCAGCGTATAGAATGATGATTTCGTGAACCACCACTGCCAAAGTCTGGTGACTGCTTTGTTGCCAGTTTCTTATAGAGAATAAATAGAGAATACGCATAAATAGTCCCAGGTTCCATATGGAGCAGGGAGAGAATGATGAAAGAAATGAAGAACATTGTAATTATAATACTTACAGTTTCTTACGAGTGTAAATGTCGATGTTAACATATTCACGTTAAAATTAATGGAAGTTTCAAACTTTTCAAATCAGTGTAAACATAAATGAAAACATATTCAATTTATATTGTGAACACTTTTCAATCAGTGGAAATGTAAATATAAACATATTCTATCTCTACTACTAACCTTTTCATTTAAATGTAAAGTAACTATAAAAGCTATTCAATTTCAATGTAAACAAAGTTTTATCCCGAGGAATTAAATTTAATTCTCATCGAGGGTAAATTCCGAGAAAATGGGATGGTAGAATAAGAAAAAGGACACATAAGTATGTGTCGGGAAACGCAATACTCAGTAGAGCGTTTCGTTTCTATTCTTTTACCAATTGTTATTGGTGGTACGAGCAGAAATTACTATCTCTGAAACAAGAAGGGACAAGTGGCCTACACTTTAAGACGAGGGACCAACTTTCGTAGACTCTCCATGACATTTCTGGGAAACGAGCTACACCCGACAACCTTGACCAGCGACGATCGCGAGCAGTGTAAAAAGAACCAACCCATCAGAAGGAGCAGAACCGTCATTGGCAGCTAAGTTCAATATACATGCTGTCACTTGAAATTCTTGTAAAAATTTACATCCCATCATGACCGTGATGATAACTTTTTCTTAATCCATAACTATTCAAATTATTTTCAAACTGTTAAAACTTAAGTGATTATTAGATTTTGTTATTTGTAATTTTACAAATTTAACTTCGGTTTAATCATTTTAAATGTACTACATGTTTGTCTCAGTCAATTTACTACACACACTCTAAACAGAGGTATACCAGAATAATAAAAATTCCACTGAGTAAATCAGAGGTGGGGGCTTAACGAGTTAAAATTAATCATTGCTTAATCCTTGACAAAAGTTGTCGGCAGATTATAGAATTAACGTGCTCAGCCAAAGCAGCATTGTTTTCGCTTATCTAAATATTGTGTGGAAACTACCTTTTGATAGAAGTGTCATTACCCTTCTATCTATATTTCTGCCAAGATTAATCTTGTGCGAAGGTAGACACCTTTGAAGGCCCATTTTAGATACTCTTGAGTTTTGGCCACTGTTGGACCACTACTGCAAAGCAGGGGAGGCAATGCCATCACAAGCAGTTTGATTTATTTGATTAGTCAGCAGTTCAAACATGAGTTCACTACATTAGAATGCAGCCTAGAGTAGTTTCCGGGGGTCTCTGAAGAAATAACGAGACTTGGCAATGACAGAGCAGACAAGTGAGCAAAGAAGGGAACAAGACAAGAACAACCACTCACAACAACAACTTTACAAACAGCTCATGCGACCAACCTGGCTAACAGATGGGCCGTATGAAGCACTGAGAGAGAGAGAGAGAGGTTTACAGATATATGGCCGATCCTGATCTTAATGACAACATCAGCCATCTCTCAAGGAGGGAGCAGATCACCATTTTTCGGCTCGAACATCATACACCACTCAACAATCACTTGAACAGAATCCAGCCTCACACCCCAGAGTGCCTGCTATGTACCTACCCCTATGAAACCTCGATCATCACTCTTTCCCAGCACCCGATGATGTTAGGAAAATGCTCCTTCCCCCGAAACCCAGATAAGTGGACACTTTATATGGAGCAAAAGAACAACTTGCGACCACATGCAAAAACCACTACATAGCACTGGGCCGAAGGGCGAGAAACCAAACGCTGCTGAATAACAAAAACATAACATCAACATAGGACTAACTGCACCCTCAGATATTTTCGTGCAGTGCGATCATAAACCACAACCGCTACAAAATGCTTAGTGCAGGGTTCATGCAATGGGGACAGCTGGAGTGGTGGCTCCATGTTTCAATGGGAGCGCAAAGGAAAATAAGGATGATCATGACTTTAGAACAGAGAGTAAGAATAAACTGTTTTGTAAGAGTAGTTTTCTTACCTGTTCTCCGTTAGAAAATCTATCTTGTCACGTGTCAACACATCCACGTAACAAACAATACACCCCCCACTTTTTTTTTTCTCTCTCAATGTCTCCCGTCACCACTCAACCCAGCCCTCTATTTTCACACAACACTTGCCACCTTTCAATTTTCAGTCACCGACTCGGAACATTTTTTAAAAAAAGAACGATTTATATGGGTTATGAAAAGGCCGATCTGAAAGCTCCAAAACTGAATCTTCATGTCTCCAAACATTTTTTGTTTTACGTGTTTTTAAGTAATGATGATGGGAGCCGCGCTGGTGTAATAATTACAACGTTGTACTGGCGACCAGGTGTTCAAGCCCGGGCGTCGGCGCTTGAAGGAGTGTCAACTACCGGGATTTTGACTGAATAATCTGAACGGCTCCTGAGATAAACCCTCTGTGGATGGGAAGGAGCGAAGCTCCTGACCGGGTTGGAAGGAAAGTCCTCAGGTTCCCCAGCCTCGCAATGACATGTCATTGGGCCGAAGGGCTGAAAGCCCTAGTGCCGCTGGTTAAGGAAGAAAAAAAAAAGTAATGATGATTATTTCAATATTGCACTAGATTCCACCTGCTGGCAGGTTTTGCGTTTTGCCTATTTCTTTCTAACCCTGAGATGATTATTGGCTGTTGGAGCCCTGAAATGGCTTCACCATTTGACAGAGTAAGTTGTGTGTGTGTCTAAAATTGATAGACACCGCCTAACAAAACGCACGCTTACAATCAGGCGTCGAATTGGGGAGGGGGAGGGGGTTAGGGGTCAACCGCAGTAGTCGGGAATATAGAAAATCGTTTAAAAACAAGGGCATTTCAAGGTCATGACGATGCACTTTTGAAGCATTTATTTAATCACAAAGGAGCAAAAGACTGTTTATGCGGGAAGTGGATGAGAAGGAAAGAAAGATTTGGATTGAGGAGATACGATAGAAACGATAACAATGTTAAATATCTTATTGTCAGGATGCGCCTAGTGATCTCCCACATCCCTTCTCTTCAACTCCTGACACAAAGACATTCTTTACTTCTGTTTAGACTGCACTACGGGGAGTGTCCCAAAGGCAGAGTGGTTAGAGCGCTGGCCTCTCACGCCAAAGGTACCGGGTTCGAAACACGATGGCGTCACTCTCCAGTCTACCCAGCTGTAAATGGGTACCTGACCCTGTTCTTGAGTTAGGGAAAGCAAAAGCAACGAGGAAGGAACTGGTCACCCCACTTCTCGAAGCTGGACCTAGTATAGTGGAGTCTCTTAATACGTCACTCCTCTACGGCATCATCTGCTATGTGACTATCCTACCTTTTATTGTCGTAGGAATGTGATGAATGTATACTTTTGATTTTCCATAAAGCGATGAATGTATACTTTTGATTTTCCATAAAGCGATGAATGTATACTTTTGATTTTCCATAAAGCGATGACTGTATACTTTTGATTTTCCATAAAGCGATGAATGTATACTTTTGATTTTCCATAAAGCGATGAATGTATACTTTTGATTTTCCATAAAGCGATGAATGTATACTTTTGATTTTCCATAAAGCGATGAATGTATACTTTTGATTTTCCATAAAGCGATGAATGTATACTTTTGATTTTCCATAAAGCGATGAATGTATACTTTTGATTTTCCATAAAGCGATGAATGTATACTTTTGATTTTCCATAAAGCGATGAATGTATACTTTTAATTTTTATAAAGCGATGAATGTATAATTTTGATTTCCATAAAGCGATGAATGTATTCTTTTGATTTTCCATAAAGCGATGAATGTATACTTTTGATTTTCCATAAAGCGATGAATGTATACTTTTGATTGTCCATAAAGCAAGTATATACAGTAGGGAATCTGTAAAGCAGGAAACATCACAGTACCTTAAGGTATCGTAGACATTGTTTTTCCTCAACACGCACTGACGACGTCATCTATAGCTTTTAAAGTTAGGCCAACACTTTAGCATCTGGACTGTTTCAGGCAAGTAAACATAACACACCTGGGGGTGAAAGCACGTGCTCACACTTCATTTCCCCAACATGTGTGCGATTTTACGAACCAGATAATCGAGGAGTGATGTATAATCCACAAAACATCAGACTCGCTCATTGGATCAACATCAGACTCGCTCATTTGTTCATCGCTGGTATATCTTCGTCTACGGTGGACGAAACGTGTTCAGGGTGATTTCCGTATACAGTGCACGAAAGCCGAGTATATTATGTCGAGAAATGGAACAAAACGATAGGCAGACAGGTAGAGTGAGAGAGAATGTGCTAGAATTTAATAAATAGGGTGACGTGAAAGCAGGTAAGGTATTATTATTCCTGTATGAAACTATGACAATGATGACCTTGGCCGAGTCAATAGAGCTTCACTGTGTCTGAGTAACAGTTTAAATTTTTGTCTAACTGCTCCTGCTCTAGGTGGTCATTGATAGTCTTTATTACGGGCTGTGGCATTCAGGACAATCATTTATATACAACATAATGGCTACTTTCATACTTTCGTCAAGGTGGCAGCATGGATAAAACCAGGATTGAAGTTGAAAGTTGCAACCAAGGTGGAGTGGGTTCAATTCCTAGCGAAGGTACAGAAGACAACAGGAGGCGGACACTTGGAAGTCATGACCCAAGTGGGCATGCCCCCCTCAGAGTGTAAAGAAGATAAAGGGCAGAAACACTGGTCCGACAGGGGGTGTCGCAGAGAGATTTATGATTAATAAGTTTCTATATCCTTTCTCTATTCTACCCGTGTCTTCTACTTTATTATCGCTCTATTATCCTTTTTCTTTTTTTCGCATTCGTTTGATTGGGAAAATATAACTCTCCCATTCATACCTTCGCCTGTCTCTTTTCTTATTTAGCAACGCATCTTTTATTGCTGTTAAGCTAGGTCCTAGAGGAGACCGAATAGTGTAAAATTCGTTCTCGACAGACATGAGGGCAGACATATCGTCTAGCATTTTCATCTGACACGAAGCTTCTACGGTTAAGTTTCTCGGTGTTAGGTGTGAGAGGCGCCAACATGCATCGCTGGGAAATGTCCATAGGTAGCTGCAAGTGTGAAACGCGTCTGGCAGTTTCAGTGCCGTCGTCTGAGTTTTATGTAGGTGTTAAGACGGGAACTATTTTGGGTTTTCGAGAATTAGGAAATCATTTCTTTTCATAAGATATAAACCCCAGTAGTTTAGACTAAATTCATTCAGTACTCCGCAGTCAAGACTAGGAACATCTAGCGTTCGATTCCTAAGATCTCTGTTGATAGAAGCATCATTTAGTTGGTCGATTGCCATCTAGCTTTCGATTCCTAAGATCTCTGTTAATAGAAGCATCATTTAGTTGGTCGAATTGGATATAGTTCTTAGTAGTTCTGTGTTCAGGTAAAATTATATATCTAGTATTTTGTGAGTGATTTAAGTGGTAAATCACCTATTTTATTTTCACTAGTTAGATTTCTGTGCAGAGGGATTAAATGATAAGTCTGTTATATTCTCTAGTTGACGTGTTACAGTGGAAAGCAGAATAAATTATTATTTCTAGCTTTAACTCATGCAGATGTAAATAAAATTTAATTAAATTGCTAGTAACCAGTCCGAGTATATTGTAACTAACTTATAACTGCACTGAGTCATCATTGAGTATTGACGGAATACGTAGGTATTTCTAATTCATGATGATTGATTTTTGTAAACGATCATAATTATTTCAAAATATATAAATTTAATGGGGCTAAGTGGCTCCGTTCAAAATATGTATTCTAGGATAGTCGTGTATTTGTTTTTTTTTAATCGATTTAGAACCGCCACCTGTCCTGCCTTTTCGACTAATCTGTCAGACTAATGTCAGGATTTCAGACATAAAACAGTAGAATGTCATGTTTCCTAATAAGCATTAATCATGTTTTCAAAACCTAACCGTGTATTGGTAGTGTTTTTTGTCACTGTTTATTTGAAAAAAAGTTAGTGCTTCATGCCTTACGCGTGGGATTGGCGTTACTATTAATCGCGAGACTGTGGTAGTATTGAATGCGTTCCTCCTTCTCTCTCTCTCTCTCTCTCTCTCTCTCTCTCTCTCTCTCTCTCTCTCTCTCTCTCCCCCTCTCCTAAGCTCGTCTGTCTTTTCTTTACACAGTGTATATAATGACATTAATGCTAGTATTTTATCTAGGTCATTAAGCAGTGTGCGTATCTCAAGGTTTTCTAAGAAATACAGTACACGTTTTATTTTTAGAAACGCGTGTATGCTGCTGTAGGCTTTACTAGTAAACGTGAAAGCGTTACAATTATGCAGACGAAGTAGAAAAAGGGGGATTTTTGTACGCCATTGTGACAGCACTGTTCTTTTACCATTCCTCTTTCCTTTTATTGAATTAATTCGTTAGGCTTTACATTTACTTTTTAATTTATATATGTGGATTTAGAATGTTTCACGACAAATTCTCCCCACTTAAAACAGACGTTATATGTCAGTCTATAATTCTATATACACATAGAGAAATTTAATATTATTCCTGGGGCTTACGGTGATTTTCATCACACGGATGGTGGCTTAGAAAATCCGCTCCCAGGTTGGTTTTTCCAGAAATATACTCTATGCTGAACTCGAATGGCTGCAAAAGTAAGGACCATCTGAGTAACCTCGAATTTTCATGCCTAGCCTGCGCTAGAAACGACAAGGGTTTGTGATCCGTTTGCAACTTAAATGCCTTCCCATACAGATAAATATTGAATTTCTTGATTGCCCATATTACTGCAAGACATTCTTTTTCGCTAGTTGAGTAATTGGTTTCAGCTTTATTCAACTTTCTGCTAGCATATGCCACTGGGGTTAATTCCCCATTCAGTGCATCTGATTTTTGTAATAGGGTCGCGCCTAACCCGATATTACTTGCATCCGTTCTCACAATGAATTCTTGACTTAAGTCAGGTAATTTCAAAATAGGTTTGCTTGTGAGCTTTTCCTTCAATTCCTGGTATGCCAATTCACATTGTGCTGTCCATGTAATTCGATCTGGATTTCCTTTGCGTATCAAATCAGTTAACGGTGCACATATGGAATTAAAGTTTTTGATATACTTTTGGTAGAAACCACATAATGAGACAAAGGATCTCACGTCTTTCTTGGTTTGTGGTCTCGGGGCTTTCTTTAGTTTCTCTAAATTCTTGGGGTCAGGGGTCATGTTTCCCTGATGGACTGTGTGTCCCAAGAATTCTAATTCTTTACATCCAACGCAACATTTGGTTGGACGGGCTGTTAAATTCGCTTCTCTAAGTCGATTAAACAGCATGTTCAGAGAGTCAATGTGTTCCTCAAATGTTTCTTTTGCTATAAGGATATCATCCATGAAATTTGTGATGCATGGATTATCAGGGGATCCAACAATTTTCTCATCATTCTAGAGAAGACACTAGGCGCATTCTTCAATCCAAATGGCAATCTGTTAAACTCATAGTGTCCCTCTGAGGTACTAAAAGCTAGGTACGGTCTAACCTCAGGCTTTACTGGAATCTGATAGTATCCTTTGCTCAGATCCACTTTTGAGAAATATTTAGCTTTATTTATCCTGGCAAACAACTGATTTGTATCCGGCAATGGATCCACCTGACCTTCTGTGATAGCATTCAGTCTCCTGTAATCTATACAGAGTCTATGTTCTCCAGAGGGTTTCCTTAAGAGTACCACACTGGAACTATACGAAGATTCACTGTGTGAAATTATTCCCTCCTTCAACAAATAGTCTTTCTCCTTAGCAAAAGGAATCGAATAGGCTTTCATACAGACAGGTGTGGGGTCTATCAGTTTCATATCATATTCCAATAAGTTTGTATGCCCCGGTCGGTCCGTTAACACCTCTGTATGATCATCTAAAACCTGTTGCACTCTCTCCTTCTGATTTTTCGTTAAATGTGTACTGATTTTCACCTGTGCCGCTGTCTCACAGGGATGTAATGGATATTCAAATGATGAAAGTGGTTTTTTTTTTCATCTCCATTGCAATGGACAAGGTCAACAAGTGTGTCTCTTCCTGATTTTCTCTTTCCAAATATTTCTTCAGGAGATTCACATGATAGATTTTTTTCTTTCTTCTTCTTATCTATCTTATAATTGGTTCTAGATACCTTCTCTAGAACTGTATATGGACCTTGCCATCCAATTTGTAACTTATTCTGACTACCGGGTAGAAGAAGCAGTACCTTCTCTCCCACAGCCAAATCTCTGTCTTTAGCTTTCCTGTTGTAATAGGCAGCATGTTTTTTCCTGGCTTGTCTCAAATTTTCATTGGCAAGTTTCCAGCAAGTTTTTAAACGAGTGGTCAGCTCATTCACATATTGGTATGAGGAGGTAATATTTTCCTCTGCCTTTTCATCAGTCCACGTTCTTAACAGAGCTACATATGGACTTTTAAATTCGGAAACTTATTTTTCCTGGCACATGTCAGGTCCTTTGCACTCGAAGCCCTGTTGTGATGACTTTTCTTCCCTGAATCATCATGCACAAATCGACCGCTACCAATTTTTTTCTTGGGGCTTTCTCCCCACTTAGAATTCTTGATGAGAGATTTCCTCTCTACATCTTCTTCCTCCAGTTTGCATAAGTCCGATTGAGGGATTTTCGGCTTATTCTGGGGTAAGACATCTTTTTGCACTATCTGCATTGTGGCCATTGTAAAACAGTCAATTGAAGATTGTCCGTGAAAAGGGGCTTCCCAATCCACTTGGTCCACTTTATTATTCTTTCCAGTGTCAGGCCTACGTTTGCCCCGTGGCGTGTCCAGGTCCTGATCAATGTTCCCACTTGTGGGTGTTCCCTCATGTGCTATGCTACACCTTTCTACAAAATTTTCAATGTCCCACCTTGCTTTGGGCCAATAATAATTCTGAGCTACCTTTTGAATGATGGTACCTATTTTCTCATGGTCCCCATCTTGTTTCACATGTAAGCTCCTTATTAAGTCTGCCCTATACCTTTTAGGAAGTACCAGCTGTCCCTGACCTTTGGATCTAGTTCCAGTCTTCCGGTATATCAGTTTGTTCTTCATATAGAAGTCTCCTTTTCCTGGAGGTGTGTGACTGTGATAAACGAGCGCAAAGGCCTTATTGCTCCATCTTTTCCTACATTCTTCATACTGTATTTTCTCCGACATTTGCTCTCTCATTTGCGATCCACATTTGCTATTTCATTGTTGTGATTACTCGCGACCGGTATCTAGAGAACCACATTTGTTCTTTCATCGGGGGAAATAAAGTCCTTTGATTGAGTCCACATGCCTGACATTATCATTTGAAGCCCACATTGTATCGTGATAAATCTGGTAAAAACACATATGGTCATCCTAATCAAACTGTAATTTCTGTGACACCACATTGGACGCCCAGATTGGCCAGGGGAAAACGTGGCCGCGGTTCAGACAAGCGTGGGTTGACCACATTGGACGCCCAGCTTGGGCAGGGTGACTTCCAGAAATATATAATACCGCATAATCTACTAGAGTGAGGCAGTCCAGGTTTTTACCTTGTGAGGAAGAGATCAAACCCAAAAACGCATAGCCTAATACACGTGTTTATTCAGAGTGGATGATAATTCAGTTCCGTGATTAATTGTGTTCTTAAAGGATTTTGCGAAGGGAAAAGAAGGTTAGTAGATCTTATACTTATTAATACATTTTCTTAATTTTGTTTATTTTAACCTCACAGCTAAAATGTGCGGAAGATAAAGTTTCAAATAATTCTTGGCATAACTGATTAATAAAATCAGAAGATTTTCATAGAAGATGATAGGATGTTAGAAGGTAATTAATAGTTCATATTTCACCTTTATCATCATCACAGTCTCCCATATGCACACACTCTCATGCACAAGATATTTAACATCATTAGAATTGAACTCAGAGAGAGGGAGATGAATAATGAGCAGTAGTTTAAATGAAAGTCAACCAGTGATGTTAAATGTGAAAAACTTACGAAGACTTTTGTGTGTCTTCAGTTCATCAGAAGTCTGAGTCTACACGCAACGTGTCTGACGTCTAACCAGAAATAAGTTATCAAAAACGGACATTTGGCTAGCAGAATTCGCCATAGGACATCTTTCATTCCTCAATTTATAAGGAATATTGTCTCACCCACAAGTCATAAGGTGGACGCAGCATTTTTCGTCACCATATACTGCTTGCTCACAAGTTCAATACATCGTTATCACAAGTTCAATACAGAGTCATCATAAACTCTAATCACTCGAAAGATCATTATTATCTGAAGTCAAGCAAAAGAGCTCAAAAGAGGAATCGCATATTTATACCACGTGCAACACACTCTTAAGCGCATTTTATGAAGCAGACTCGAAAGTATATGAATCACGACTACATACGCAAGATTATGAGTCTACATATCACTAACATTTCGTGAAGATATCCAGTCTGACCAGTACCGTCGGGAGATTAGACCACAGACCTTTTGTTCATATGACAACTATTAACTGTTGATCCACACTACAGAGATATACTCAAACAGTGAAGGAATATACATAAATATCTCGTCAGCGTTCTCCGTACGACAACAGTATTCATCAGAACGTCCTCGACTTAGAGATACCCCATTCGACATAACGTATAACAACTTGGGACATTTTATGCATACATGTGAATCCTCATATCTAGGAGAAGCATTTAGAGACACATGGACTGTGTAGAGTACTCACCATTTTGGTAACACGTATCATATCACATCATCATTTCACTCTACGCCAGTTCATCCTTAATTAACTATTACTTAATTAACTGTAATTTTATTATCTCATCTGTGTGTTTTGTGTGAATCGTCTTTCACCATCATCACGTTCTAACCATTACTAACCCTATATGTGTGGATATTTCATTAATAAACCCAACGATCAGTTGATCATTATCAAGAGTTTGTTAATGTATCACTCGTGCTGTCGGTGTTACATATTCACCTATAGGAACCTTTCTCTACTCAGATGAGGTTGGGGGCTTTTTCTTCACGGGATCTAAGGGCAGAAGCTAAGGTCGTGGGGAAACAGAACTCTTTCCATAATTTATTAGAAAACACTGTCTAGTGGAAAGCATTCGCATTCCTGTCTTCTTGTCCCTATCTCGAATAGGTCTTTTTTTCTTTCTTAACGAGCCAATTTCTAGAGACCTTATATCTAATATCTCATAGACTATTCCTGGCAAAAACTACTGTCGTAGTTGCCCCAGTGACTCACCACACGACAATTGTGGGCTCGTCTTGGGATTAGTGAACCCGGACTTAGAAGTGTGATAAATCACATTTTCATCCCTGCTTTACAATTGCGATAATTGCAAAATTTGTTGGCATTTCGAGGGATTATCTCCTAGACTGACACTTACTATAATTTGTCTATTTCATAGGGGGGGATAATTTATATCTCTAAAGCACGAGTGATACTTTTTAAATTGAGTATCAAACGGACAGAGTAAACACTTTTTGAGAACAGAGGATACTGTAGGGAACTGAAAAAATTTTTTTTTCAGTAACTGCTGCAGAAACTGTTATCATAAATATTTAGTAAATTTTTCATAGAAACTTCGAGATAATCTGTTAATTAATTTTTTCAGAATACGCTGAGTGAGTGATTTTTAAGAACTATTTGAACTTGATTACTAATTTAAACCTAGCTGGTTTTAAAGAGATAATTACGTGTGCGAGTCTATTAAATTTGTTTGGAGGTCACTGCCAATTTTTCCCTTCGCAAACCCGTACTGCATATCATGGCAGATGCTGCGAAAATTAGAAATAGTTTGATGGAGGCAGGGCGTGAATTCGGGTTAAGTGGAAAAGACCTGATGAAATATGTAAGCGAGGAAACTGATAAACTCCATGAAAGAGAGATGGAAATGCAGAAACTTACAATGGAGAAGGCCGCAGCAGAAGCAGCGGAGCGGAAAGAGAAGGCCGCAGCAGAAGCAGCGGAGCGGAAAGAGAAAGCCGCAGCAGAAGCAGCGGAGCGGAAAGAAGCAGCAGAAGCAGCGGAGCGAAAAGAGAAAGCCGCAGCAGAGCATGCACTTATGATGAAGCAACTGGAAATCCAGGGACAGACCAATCAAATAGAGCTGGCAAAAAGTGCAGCGGCTTCCAACTGTGATGGAGGGTACTCACCCCGCTCAGATGGTGTGCCTACTTCGCAACCTGCGCCACCCAATGCCATGAACTTTCCGCTGGAACCTTTTTCAGAAAGGAATGATACCATGGACGCCTTTTTAGACCGCTTTGAACGCTTTGCAACAGGGTTTGGACTTGAAGAACGGAAGTGGAACTTGAAACTTTCCCAGGGCCTAAGAGGAGCCGCCTACGAAGTTTTTAATAAACTTCCGGCCGGAGAGCAAGATGACTACCAGGCATTGAAAAAAGCTCTCTTGGTGAGGTACGAGCTTCATTCAGAGGCTTACCGGAAAAAATTTCGAGGTTCTAGGAAGGATGCAGGAGAGACTTTCTCACAGTTCGCAGCCCGTATTGAAGACTACCTAGTGAAGTGGTGTACAATGGGAAACTTTGCCGAGAACTATGACGGGTTGAAAGAGCTGATTGTGATAGAGCAACTGAAAGAATCTATGTCGGTGGAAATGCGTAGATTTCTCACTGAAAACGGCGCTGACCGGTTAGAAAATATTCTTACACTGGCAGAGCGATTCCAAAATGCTCTCATGGAGTCTCAAGGAGCCAGAAAGAAGTTTTCGGATCAGGCGCCAAAGCAACCTGCTCGCTCCCAACCAGACCAACAAAGCAAAGGACCACCCATCTCGCATAAACAGCACGCAAAACAAGATAACTACAAAGAGCAAAACAAGAAAAATGCTGCGCCACACCAGAGACAGGGAGATAAATGGTGCAAGTACTGTCGCTTGAACAATCACAACACTAATGAGTGCAAGCGCAGACCTCCTCCCCAACATGCTGCCTGTCTGCAGACAAAATCGTCACCCCGGAAGGAGCAGAGAACCGGAAACGTTTCTCATCCTCCTGTCATCGAATCAGTCCTCGTAAACGGACAATCTGTGGAGTGCCTTTATGACACAGGACTTGCTTTTGATGCGGTGGTCAGGGCATCTCTTGTCACCCCTGACCAGATAACAGAAGAGAGTGTCGACATCCAAGGTCCGACGAAGGATGTTGCACCCATGACACTGCCAATTGCACTTATCAGAGTGGAATCTCGTTATGTGACAGGAGAGATTCGTGCAGCTATCATGGAAGAACCAATCTACTCTTTAATCTTGGGATGTAGATATGTGTTCCTTGGAGAACCTACTCAACCACTAGTCATGGCGGCCGTACAGACTAGAGGACAGTCAAGAAAAGACGCAGAGCAGGAACCTCCTACCAATATCCTCCCCGAGGAATTGAAGAGGGCCCAAATGGAAGATTCCACACTGGCGCCCTGTTTAAAAAAATTACCTAGAACACACAACCCCCCTACCAAGGGAGACTTCTTTATGAAAAATGGATTGATGTATCGCCGAGCTGGAAATGAAGGACAGGAACACAACCAATTAGTAGTTCCTGCAACCTATAGGAACCAGGTGCTTGAGATGGGCCACTCTATCCCATTTAGTGGACACATGGGAATGAGCGCCACGACTCAAAGGATTGCCTGCCACTATTATTGGCCAGGGATCACCGGCGACATTGAACGTTTCGTCAAGTCTTGTCCTCAGTGCCAGAAAGTTGCACCAAAACACTGGACGGCACCCGCGACCCTTGGGGAGATGCCAATCTTGGGCACCCCATTTGAAAGAGTGGCCGTGGATATAATTGGACCTCTGCTGAGAACTAAGAAGAGGAACTCCCATATCCTTACCTTAGTGGACACCTGTTCCATGTGGGGCGAAGCCATAGCCATGCCAGCATGCGACTCAGTGCATGTAGCTGACGCTTTACTGAATATCTTTACTAGATTGGGCTTCCCGCATGAAATTCTCACAGACAACGGGTCACAATTTAGAGGCAAGTTGACAGAGGAGGTGCTTAGAATATTCAAGACTAGGCATATCCATACTTCGCCCTATCACCCCCAAAGTAACGGGCAAGTAGAGCGGTTTAACGGGACGCTCACCTCTATTCTTCGGAAGTTGGCACAGGAGAAGCCAGAAACTTGGGATCAGTATCTTCCTGCCGCATTATTTGCTTATAGGGAAGTACCGCATGCGTCAACGGAGTTCCTCCGGCCACATTACTCTTCGGAAGACCTATTAAAGGTCCATTAGAAGCATTACTAAGAACATGGACAGATGCCAAGGCAGACGACACTGTCACATCAGCCTTCCAGTACGTCACAGACTTGAAACAACGCCTGAAGACTGGCTGGGAATTAGCCACAGCGAAAGTACGGGAGGCTAGGCGGAAACATGCCAAATATTACAATCGCAATGCGAAGGACCGAGAACTAGCAGTAGGAGAGAAGGTGCTACTTCTTCTGCCAAGTAGCAGTAATAAATTGCAGATTTGCTGGAGGGGACCCTACAAAGTGGCGGAAAAGATTTCTCGCACCAACTATAAAATCGCCGTGAACGGAAAGCAGAAAATTTATCACTTAAATCTGCTTAAGAAGTTTTACGAGCGAGCCCCTGCCGAACCAGCGCACCTCATGACTATGGCCATTGCTATGCAAATGGAAGAAGAGCCATTATCATCCGTAGAGTACCCGGTGAAACAGGAGGAATCACATTTAGATGTGAAAATAAGCTCCACCCTAACGGAAGCCCAGCAAGAAAGTGTGAGGAGATTGATGGAAAACCACGCCGACTCTCTGACAGACAAACCGGGCCGGACAAACCTGATGGAGTTTGACATGGAAGTCACGGATCCTACGCCCGTCCGAATGAGAACCTATCCGATTCCGTATGCCAAGGCGACGGCATTAAAGCAAGAAATTGATTACTTACTTAAGGAAGGCATAATTTCGAAGTCGGAGTCCCCTTACAGTGCGGGAGTGGTGCTGTTACGCAAACCCAGTGGAGAACACCGCCTGTGCATCGACTACCGACAGCTGAATGCGTTAACACAGTTCCAGCCAGAACCGTTACCGGACCAGAACCAGCTATTTACTAAGCTGAGCAGGGCTCGCTATTTTTCAAAGATCGACCTCAGTAAAGGGTACTATCAAATACCGGTAAAAGCTGAGGTGAGGAATCTGTTAGCCTTCAGTACTCCAGATGGACACTTCGAATTTAATGTGATGCCATTTGGACTGAACAATGCTCCTAGTGTCTTCACAAGGATGATGCGAAAGTTATTGGATCCTTTGAATCATCCCGCCATCAGCAATTTTATGGATGATATCCTAGTAGCTACTGAATCGTTTGAAGAACATATATCAGCGCTATCCTTGCTGTTTAACAGACTCAGAGAAGCGGGACTAACCGCCCGCCCAACCAAATGTCAAATTGGGTGTGAACAGCTAGAATTCCTAGGACATACTATATCCCATGGGACCATGTTTCCCGAGACTCGAAACGTTGAGAAGCTGAGAAATGCACCGAGACCGTCCACTAAAAGGGATGTCCGGTCATTTGTATCTCTCTGTGGATTCTACCAGAGATATATAAAGGATTTTAATAGCCTCTGTGCGCCGCTTACGTCGCTAACCAAGAAAGGAAACCCAGATAAAGTGACATGGTCAGCAGAATGTGAACATGCATATGCACTCTTAAAAGAGAAACTCACCACAAAACCTATTTTACGGCTTCCGGATTTAACTAGAAAATTCATCTTGCGCACAGATGCCAGTAACATTGGAATCGGGGCTACATTACTACAGCCAGATGACAGAAGCCCCCCAAATCTATTTCCGGTCGCATATGCGAGTCGGAAGTTAAACCGAGCAGAAAAAAACTATTCCACAATCGAAAAGGAATGTTTGTCCCTCGTCTGGGGAATACAAAAATTTCAAGCATACCTGTACGGAAGGAAATTTACAATCCAGAGTGATCACCAACCTCTGACCTTCCTCGCCAATTCAAAGAATTTGAATGCTAGACTGATGAGGTGGTCGCTTGTTCTACAACCTTACACGTTCCAAGTGGACTATATCCAAGGAAAACATAACGTAGGAGCGGATTTTTTAAGCCGTCATCCTATGAGGCAGGACGAAGAGCACGGACAAGTAGAGGAAAGGGTGGAAACCGGAGAGAAAAACGAAGATGAGGAAAAGGATTAAAGAATCCCGAGCAAGAAGTCTAAGCTCTCCTGAGTACGATTGACATCACACTTGAGGAGGGGCTATTGTGATAAACGAGCGCAAAATCCTTATTGCTCCATCTTTTCCTACATTCTTCATACTGTATTTTCTCCGACATTTGCTCTCTCATCTCATATTTGCGATCCACATTTGCTATTTCATTGTTGTGATTACTCGCGACCGGTATCTAGAGAACCACATTTGTTCTTTCATCGGGGGAAATAAAGTCCTTTGATTGAGTCCACATGCCTGACATTATCATTTGAAGCCCACATTGTATCGTGATAAATCTGGTAAAAACACATATGGTCATCCTAATCAAACTGTAATTTCTGTGACACCACATTGGACGCCCAGATTGGCCAGGGGAAAACGTGGCCGCGGTTCAGACAAGCGTGGGTTGACCACATTGGACGCCCAGCTTGGGCAGGGTGACTTCCAGAAATATATAATACCGCATAATCTACTAGAGTGAGGCAGTCCAGGTTTTTACCTTGTGAGGAAGAGATCAAACCCAAAAACGCATAGCCTAATACACGTGTTTATTCAGAGTGGATGATAATTCAGTTCCGTGATTAATTGTGTTCTTAAAGGATTTTGCGAAGGGAAAAGAAGGTTAGTAGATCTTATACTTATTAATACATTTTCTTAATTTTGTTTATTTTAACCTCACAGCTAAAATGTGCGGAAGATAAAGTTTCAAATAATTCTTGGCATAACTGATTAATAAAATCAGAAGATTTTCATAGAAGATGATAGGATGATTGAAGGTAATTAATAGTTCATATTTCACCTTTATCATCATCACAGTCTCCCATATGCACACACTCTCATGCACAAGATATTTAACATCATTAGAATTGAACTCAGAGAGAGGGAGATGAATAATGAGCAGTAGTTTAAATGAAAGTCAACCAGTGATGTTAAATGTGAAAAACTTACGAAGACTTTTGTGTGTCTTCAGTTCATCAGAAGTCTGAGTCTACACGCAACGTGTCTGACGTCTAACCAGAAATAAGTTATCAAAAACGGACATTTGGCTAGCAGAATTCGCCATAGGACATCTTTCATTCCTCAATTTATAAGGAATATTGTCTCACCCACAAGTCATAAGGTGGACGCAGCATTTTTCGTCACCATATACTGCTTGCTCACAAGTTCAATACATCGTTATCACAAGTTCAATACAGAGTCATCATAAACTCTAATCACTCGAAAGATCATTATTATCTGAAGTCAAGCAAAAGAGCTCAAAAGAGGAATCGCATATTTATACCACGTGCAACACACTCTTAAGCGCATTTTATGAAGCAGACTCGAAAGTATATGAATCACGACTACATACGCAAGATTATGAGTCTACATATCACTAACATTTCGTGAAGATATCCAGTCTGACCAGTACCGTCGGGAGATTAGACCACAGACCTTTTGTTCATATGACAACTATTAACTGTTGATCCACACTACAGAGATATACTCAAACAGTGAAGGAATATACATAAATATCTCGTCAGCGTTCTCCGTACGACAACAGTATTCATCAGAACGTCCACGACTTAGAGATACCCCACTCGACATAACGTATAACAACTTGGGACATTTTATGCATACATGTGAATCCTCATATCTAGGAGAAGCATTTAGAGACACATGGACTGTGTAGAGTACTCACCATTTTGGTAACACGTATCATATCACATCATCATTTCACTCTACGCCAGTTCATCCTTAATTAACTATTACTTAATTAACTGTAATTTTATTATCTCATCTGTGTGTTTTGTGTGAATCGTCTTTCACCATCATCACGTTCTAACCATTACTAACCCTATATGTGTGGATATTTCATTAATAAACCCAACGATCAGTTGATCATTATCAAGAGTTTGTTAATGTATCACTCATGCTGTCGGTGTTACATATTCACCTATAGGAACCTTTCTCTACTCAGATGAGGTTGGGGGCTTTTTCTTTACGGGATCTAAGGGCAGAAGCTAAGGTCGTGGGGAAACAGAACTCTTTCCATAATTTATTAGAAAACACTGTCTAGTGGAAAGCATTCGCATTCCTGTCTTCTTGTCCCTATCTCGAATGGGTCTTTTTTTCTTTCTTAACGAGCCAATTTCTAGAGACCTTATATCTAATATCTCATAGACTATTCCTGGCAAAAACTACTGTCGTAGTTGCCCCAATGACTCACCACACGACAGTGACCATGGGACAATTTCCTAAAACAAGGCTTGAGGGTCTTATCCCCAGCCTGCGCCTTCCTCATCTCTTCTGGAGTGGTATTTAACATAATATCCTCCTCCTTTCTTGAGGTCGACCTTACCTGAAGGGTGGCCATTACTATAGGGTTCCTTCTGCAACGGTCAGTATCATGATTGTCCATCCGACAATTCTTACACCACCTCCTTTTTTGGTTGAAAGATTTTCTTTCATCAAGTTTCCTTTCATCGAATATTGGGGTTTTATTTTTATTGTCATACCGTGGCCTATCAAATTGGTGCTTACCTTTGTTCTGATCTTTATGATCAAATTTATTAAAGTTCTGTGGTGCCTTAAAATTATCTACCTGTTTCTTTTTAGTACCTGTTACCTCTGCTTGAGCTGCCTGATACCTTTCAGCGACATTTAGTAACTCACCCAGTCTCTCTGCACCTTGTTCCATGAGAAACTTTCTCAGGTCTGGAGCCATGGACTCTCTTAGTTGTTCTATAAGGATCATTTCCTTAAGATCTTGGGTTTTCCCCAGAGAAGTCCATTTCTCCAAGTATGTCTCTAACCGTGCAGAGAACTGGTGATAGGTTTCACCTGACAGTAGTTTAGCATTCCTAAATTTTTTTCTATAAAATTCACCATTCTTTTCATATTTTAACAAAAGAGCCTGCTTTAGCATGTCATAATTTTCTTGATCACCTCTGCTCATTTTGGCAAAAACTTCATAAGCTGCACCACGAAGCCCTTGAGATAACTTTAAGCTCCACCTTTCTCTCTCTAACCCATACGTGGTAGTTAATAGTTCATATCTATTTAGATAGCTCTCGATATCATCTTCTTTCTCAACAAAATGATCTAAATGAAAGTTCATAGCTGAGGTTGAGGCTCCCTGACTAGCAGAGGCATCAGAGGTAAAGGGACTGGCAATATTTTCAGGAGCATGGCCCTTAAACTCAAACTCCCTTAGTCGTAACTCATGTTCCCTTTGTAATCTCTTATCTTCTGCTTCCCTTTCTGCCGCTAATCTCTTGTCTTCCCTTTCGGCAGTCAGTCTTTTTTCTTCTCTTTCTGTAGCTTGCCTTCTTTCCTCTCTTTCTGCCTCCAGCTTCTTCTCTTCATACTGGAGCCTTTTAATTTTCCTATCTGCCTCCAATGCCTTAGCCTCAGCCTCAATCTGCAACCTCTTAATTTCTTTTTCAGCCTCTAACTTTCTTTTAGCCTCTTTTTCTAATCTTTCCGATTCTAATTTTCTTTCTGCTTCTTTTTCTAATCTTTTTCTTCACGTTCAATATATTTGTCACATTCCGTCGTGACATAAGCAATCATAACTTGCCCGTCCATTCCTAACTCTTTAGCAGCCTGCACAGCAGCAGATCGAAATTTTGCTAGGTCCGCCATTTTCTAACAGGCAAATGTAAACAATTCAATCTATAAATAACTATCTAAGGACAACCACAGGCACTGAGAGCTCAACCTTATCTATTTTCCACCCAAGGATACCTTTTAAATTTTTATTATTCCCAATATATGTAATAGGAGAAGGTTCAATATCCCGGGAGCGAGACCCTAATATATGTGGTAAAGTGGGATGTTATAAATATTTATAGGGGACTTAGTGTACCGACTGAGATCAGCTGTGAAGGTATCTGTATCTAATAAGTGTGGTGTATTGCAGATGACCTTACTTTGCTACCACATTTATACCTCAGTCAGACTTATTCTGGAATATTGTGATGACTACGTTGAATGTCTAGGGTTATGATAATGATGAATTGTATGTTCACAACAACCAACAGACAGATAAACAATTTAATTTAATCCACAACACTTTACAACACTGTGACACTCACATACATATAACACTCTATAAGACTATCTTAATAAGTCAAGGGTAACTTTTAAAAATATGTATTAATTCCTTTCAATACTAGATATCCTGATTCAACTACAAAGTGAACCAGGAATCACAATCAAATGTAATCACAAGTTGTATGTACACAATTTATAGATAGGATCTTTGTATTGACATATATTATTATTGCAATATGTGTGTAAGTTGTGCTGTAGTACTATGAGGTAATACTGGCTATTCAAGCTATGTTGTTGTTTGTCATCATGACTTCAAGTGTTTGTTTCTGGTGGAAATAATATTGGAAGGGTTCACAGTTTCTTTTTATTTGAAACAAATAAATGTCCCTCTTGAATTAAGGTAAAGTCACTTTTAGAGGGGGGGGGGGTGGTGTATACTCAAGATTGAGCTGCTCTAGCCAACGTAATCTTAACTTCTGTGTGGGCGGCAGGAAACAGTCTCCTATGCTCGCTTGCTTCACCGTTTCCTTGAGAAAAATTTACCCTTCTACGTTTTGCCTCTTTTATTGTTACCCTTAACAACCAAAAAATAGTATTTGCAGTCGACTAATCATGTTTCGCCTTACATATAATTCTAACCAATCAAATCGGATTTAACGTAGTGGCCTCATTCCCCTAAAGCAGTATCCAAACATGAGCAAATATGATCTGGTGCTGTCAGACAACACCCCTATAATATTTTGGCTATAATTTGTTAATTACTAGACTATGTGCATAACACTTAACATATTCTTTGTCAGCAAGTCCTAAAGCACCCAAATATATAAATTTAATGGGGCTAAGTGGCTCCGTTCAAAATATGTATTCTAGGATAGTCGTGTATTTGTTTTTGTTTTTTTATCGATTTAGAACCGCCACCTGTCCTGCCTTTTCGACTGTTCTGTCAGACTAATGTCAGGATTTCAGACATAAAACAGTAGAATGTCATGTTTCCTAATAAGCATTAATCATGTTTTCAAAACCTAACCGTGTATTGGTAGTGTTTTTTGTCACTGTTTATTTAAAAAAAAGTTAGTGCTTCATGCCTTACGCGTGGGATTGGCGTTACTATTAATCGCGAGACTGTGGTAGTATTGAATGCGTTCCTCCTTCTCTCTCTCTCTCTCTCTCTCTCTATTATTATTATTATTATTACATAACATCATATGTAGGTTTTAAAGTTAATTTTGTCCTGTTTAGTATAAATTATGATACGCATCTGTAAATTTGTGTAACTGTTATTGTACTGTTACAATGTTGGGATTTTATTTTATTGTACTTTCTTGTTATTTTATTATTTAAGTAACATTTAGGATACGTGTGAGAATAAATAGATTAACTATGGAAGAATAGAGAAAGGAAGGGCAGAATGTTAGACGGGCCTGCGTGACCAATTCTAAACCCTTTGAAAATAAAGTTCGTTCGTTCGTTCTATCTATCTATCTATCTATCTATCTATCTATCTATCTATCTATCTATCTATCTATCTATCTATCTATCTATCTATCTATCTATCTATCTATCTATCTATCTATCTATCTATCTATCTATCTATCCATCTATCCATCCATCCATCCATCCATCCATCCATCCATCCATCCATCCATCCATCCATCCATCCATCCATCCATCTATCTATCTATCTATCTATCTATCTATCTATCTATCTATCTATCTATCTATCTCTGATAATGTTTGTACTTTTCAACATATGTTATGTCATGCTTATAAGTAATTAATGTTAATATGAGTGTGCTATATTATTATTTTACTTTACAACGTTGAATTCCTTGAATTTGATATGTAAAATGCATATGAGAATAAATGAATTCAGTATGAAAGGTGAGAGAAAGGAAGGGCAGAATGTCAGACGGGCCTGCGTGCCCAATTCTCAACCCTTTGAAAATAAAGTTCGTTCGTTCGTTCGTTCGTTCGTTCGTTCTCTCTCTCTCTCTCTCTCTCTCTCTCTCTCTCTCTCTCTTCTAAGCTCGTCTGTCTTTTCTTTACGCAGTGTATATAATGACATTAATGCTAGTATTTTATCTAGGTCATTAAGCAGTGTGCGTATCTCAAGGTTTTCTAAGAAATACAGTACACGTTTTATTTTTAGAAACGCGTGTATGCTGCTGTAGGCTTTACTAGTAAACGTGAAAGCGTTACAATTATGCAGACGAAGTAGAAAAAGGGGGATTTTTGTACGCCATTGTGACAGCACTGTTTTTTTACCATTCCTCTTTCCTTTTATTGAATTAATTCGTTAGGCTTTACATTTACTTTTTAATTTATATATGTGGATTTAGAATGTTTCACGACAGACACCTCAAAACCTAAATGCTTCAGAAGTCCAAAATACAATTCTTTGATATTTCCTGATAGTTTAATGTCCTTATCATTCAATATTAATGTCCTTATCATTCAATATCAATTATCTGTATCTTACCTCTACACCTCACGGTAGAAGGAGAACAACTAAGTAAGTATCTTAACTGAGCCTTAAGATT
Source organism: Oreohelix idahoensis (assembly GCA_024509875.1). Lineage (NCBI taxonomy): Eukaryota > Metazoa > Mollusca > Gastropoda > Stylommatophora > Oreohelicidae > Oreohelix > Oreohelix idahoensis. The sequence goes on from JAMPIV010009615.1 coordinate 533,612, forward strand.
TCTAAGGGCATATCGTCCTTTACAAATTTTATCCACACCCTCCTTTGTGGTGCACAGACCCCCTTGGCTCATAATTGTGTTATATAACTCTATCTTCTTCTCTGCATTTTTAATATCTTTCTCTTTTTTCCTCCTATTCTTGTCAGTTATTCGCTGTTTAATTTTTTCTTTGACTGCCCTCTCTGACTCTTTACTCCGTATTTTCCATTTCAGTCTATGTTTTGGGTTCTTCGTCGTCACTCTTGTATTCTCTAATTTTATTTTATCTGCTCCTTCCTCTTCTCCATTTCACTTTTTATCTGTTTGTAATGTGTTACTTTGTGGTCTGTAGCTTTATGAAAAAAAAAACAACTTACAAGCAGTCTACCTCGAGCCATGTTGCATTCCCATCCATATAACTTCTGGAATTTTATTTTTTCCAGATTTTTTTTTTTTTAAATTAATGAAGATAAACAGAAATCCCGTTCAACCTCTGATGGGTTATAATTAGGATATATATTGTTCTCAATTCCAAATAATATGAACAACTGCCGACATGAGAAAGTGGCATCACATTTGAAAATAGGGATACTCTCAATTGTGCTTAGGCCTATACCGTACGTTAAATAATAAAATAAAAAAACAAACAAACAAAATCAAGAAGAAACTATGAACAAGAATAATATTAAAGTGGAGGGGTGTAAAGGCCTGGTGGTTCTAGTTATATAACGGACTTTACCAGATATTTATCATTCAATTACACATTAATCAAAACATGCATTTTTTTATTCAGATTCGTAACTTTCTTAGCTTTTCAAGCTCGTGAAATAATTAGATTGATGCGTGAATGTCTGAAGTGGTGATAACACATTCATTCCTCGCTATTACAACAACCATGTTATCGTGTTAAATTGCTAAATAATATTAAAACTATTGTAAAGTTTACATTTAAAGTTCAAAACATTGTTAATAAGTGATATACTTACGTATAGTCATCTTCAAATCAGAAGATGTGATGAAGTTTGAGCACGAACCAACATAAGTGGCATGCCGATTTTGAACGACATAGGGAGTTATCACAGTCGATGTAACAGCCTCGCTCTGCATTTTTCGCTAAAATTCTTGACCAAGAGAGCGTTACTTAAAGTCAAATCGCTTCACCAGCAAACATCAGAAGTCTTTGATATTTTATAGGAATAAATAAAAATGGCTCCCAAATCTTCTCATACCATGCTAGGAATTCTAACACAACTTAAAATGTCAAATCTTGTAAAATTTCGACTTCACTTCGAAAAATCTGCGTCTTCCACATTGTTTCCTACAGCTTGCATTACAGGAAATTAAAGCTATTCCTCCGCCCATCATAATGGTGAAAGCCTTATGCAAATCAGACGTCTGCTGGTCAAGCGATACCCGTTTGAATGAAGCGGGGTGAGGCAAAAAAGCCGAGAGTTGGCCGCGCGACGAGTTTCGCTACGCGTAAGTTTGCTGTTTGTTTTTATTAGTAAAAAAATACTTCAATAACTTTTATTATTCGGGAATTAATACATTTCAAATGAGAAGAGGATAATGAGTATCGTGATATAAATTTTATTACAATCCGCTTAATAGCAAAGGGACAGTGACGACTTAAACTTGATGAATTTTCCTCAGTTTTCTCAACTTTCGTGCGTTTTCAACCAAAAAAGCGGGCGGTTTGTGGTACCTACAAAGAGCCAAGGATCCAGACCCCGAGGACGACCCAGAGTCCGCTGGGAGGACAACATTAGACAATCTTTGAAGGACCGAGGACGAGAATGGAACCAGGCCAGGAGGAAGACAGCCGATATGATAGTCTGGCGCTCTCTCTTCCAAACCTATACGCCTCACGGTAGAAGGGGAACGACTAAGTAAGTAAGTAAGTTATTACAAAAATTTGGTGTATGAGATACTGCTTTATTGGGAATGTTTTGAGACTAAGTACATGGGTCCCCTAGCAGACTTATGCAGGGCCTGTGGTGTTGCTTATACGCAGTAAAACTGACATGAATTGTATAAATTAATATAATTTCCACACTTTCCAGTGGGAAGGCTAACCCTATTATTCTATGGGAGAGAATCATTGTTGCAATGTCAGAGACGTTGTAGCCATTAGGGAGAAGAATAGGAGCACTGGTATGAGTTGGTATCTCAGGTTAAAATGGTTGACATGGGGTGGTCAGAGAGATCTGACCCTTTTTCTTATATTGAATTATGTCATGTATTACTTGTGGAATGATATTGTAGATGTGTTATAAAGAATCATAACCTTGTTTCAGGGTTTTTGTTCTGGTACTAAAGTTAGTGCCAGAACCCTGGTGAATGTATCTTCATGAGAGAAAGAGAGAATTTTGCTGATACACGCTGTCTATCACAATACACCAGGGACTGTGTCAGATTGGTCATTAAAGAGAATTTTGCTGATACACGCTGTCTATCACGAATCAACTCTTGAAATACAGGAGAGTGGCAGCATTGTACTACAAACAACATAAAGATAAGTGCCTAGTGTGGGCACTCAATAGTGTACTAACTATTGTACTAACAGAACATAAAATAATAGACTGCTATATATATAAACATTCCACAAGAGAATAAAAGAAAGAAAGGGGATGATGACAACACCCCAACCCCACCAGTAGTTACCAGTGTTCAATTAGTTATAGAAATATCACAATATAGTTAGATTGTAATAGTATTTATATGGACAGAAGATCCATTGTGCTATTTAATTGTATGTAAATAAAACCATAAATTTCATTTTGTTGTTGGTCCTGACTCAGAAAATTCTGACTCAGGGCAAATAAATTGTATTATAACCTAGTACATAATACTCAGCCACAGATATATACTGTTCAAAAAAAGAAACGCATAGCTACTGAAGGCACACACATAGCCATAACTTTGACATTCAATAACTTTTTTAATTTAATGAATTAATTGTTCAAATTGCACACAAGAATACCTTAGGGTTCAACCAATCAATTGACAGTTGTTTTGCATCTGGGTCACGAGAGTTTTTTGGCGTACGGGCTTTCCTGTTAGTATGGTGTGTGGCCTCCTCTTGCATCGATCAGCGACTGGCATCTCCTGGGTATGGAACCGATCAGAGGTCTGATGTGGGCCTGTGGGATGGCTGCGAACTCTCCCTGGAGTGCCTGGAAAAGATCACGACGATTGGCTGGAGTAACGTCTCGGCGACAAACACGTCTATGCAGCTCATCCCACAGGTGCTCAAGCGGACTCATGTATGGAGACAGGTGTCGCGAGAGGTTCCTTAATTTATGAAGAATAAGACAACCAGGTGTATCAGGTGATACTAGGATAATTGCCAGAGAAGAGTCTGGTCTTAAAAGAAATACCCCATTCTCAGAAAAGAGCAATGGTGTATAGAGTTCATAGGTATAAAGTCAGGCTGTAAAGAATTTCTGGCCGAGATAGTAATATTCAGTACCAGAATTCTATGGTGCCCCTCTCAGAATTATACCTATGGGCTGTTATAGTATCTAGGGCATTTAATTAAATTCAAAGTAATTCAAAGCTGACATAAAGTAATAAAAACAGTGCACTACAATTTCTTAATTTTATTTATGTACAGTCATCTGTTTAGATTTGTTTGTGTAAATACAAACCCTAAAAATAAAAACACACTAATGATGTTGCATGTATCTACACCAAATAAAAGTCAATCACTAAAAATAAAGTCTTTTCCTAGTTGTTAAGGCTCCCTTGTTATTAAAATAGTCTTAGTTCACCTAATCCTCTGGAACCAATGTTAATGTTGGTACTTGAATTTATCTTCATCATTAGGAGAGTAGATATTGACAACTGTCACAATGACTTCACTGTTACTGATATCACTTGAATTTATCTTCAAAGTATTTCTATGTTATGTAGCTTTTGAAAATGCCACACTGACTACAATGTTATTGAGATCACTTGAGTTCAAACTATTTCTGTTATGTAGCTTCCAGACTAATTTACTAATCACTATTTTCATCACTACTACTATGACCGGGTGTGGTACGCCAATGCTCTGCGAGTCAGTCTTGTCTAATAGGACTTAACTTCTTCACTTCCGCCTTTTCCTTGAAGCCAGAATATAAGATGGAGAAGCCCAACACTGAGGGTCCCCACTCTTCCAACTGATGTAGGTACAGGGTGCTTGTTCAAATCTTACACCGCTAGGTACAACACCAATGTTCTTCTCTGCTAACAAGATGAGTGACAGGATACCTCTGACCTGAAATGTAATAGGTCTTACATAGCATCTGGCTCTAAAATCCTCCTACCCAGATTGTAGATTAGTGAGGCAGTTCAGAATAAGTGATGATAACACAGGAAAGGTAGACTCAGTCAGTGACAAATAGGTTTATGCAATAATATAACACACCATTACAACACACACTTTCCTAATATATCCATGACTGACATCACCAAAACTGCATAGGCCTTGTGGTGAGTGTTGAGTGTCTAGGCCTACTCAAACAATACATTAAATTACAATCTTTCCTCTTTTACTATTTCCTGATAGTATTGTCTAGTCTAGCAATCAGAAAAAGCTTTAAAAGCTTCTGAAACTAACAACCTCCATTCCGTCCGGCCTTAGCTTTAATGTCGAACATAATTTATACAGCACAAAGCAGCTTTCCTTCTATGAATCACACAATGAGATTTTACACACACAATCACTTCCCTTAAACACTAGTAATTAATATTATACATATTATGACTTAATTCTCTTACCCACAATCTCAGATTTAACAGGCTTTTAATAAACCCATGCAGTCTGCTTCACTGGCAACTGGCGAAGGAGCTGGGGTAGATTCTGATTCTGTCCTCTGACGAATTTGGTTCTGGCGGTTCAAGAGAAATCTCCGTTGTTGTTGTTGTTTTCGTCTACTATGTTGCTGTAATACCCTGTTCAACCTGAAAGTTGGTTATAATTGGGGTATATTGTGTGTTAAAGAGAAATCTCCTAGATTTGTTTCCCTTTTTATTACAGGTAGCGGGCGAACGGAAGACAAGCGATTCCATTGGCTGGCTGGGTCAGTTTATGTTTACCAAAATTTCAGTAAAACCACCACTTTCTGCCCGATCTGTCGATCTGACAAAACTCCGATAATTTATTCTTCTGGTGTTTCCCAACCGATTCCTTCCATCCAGGTCTTGTTTAAACCGGCCAATTGGGCGCTACCATTTTAACAAGCTATCCTTTTTCTGCCTCCCTTGTAGCGTTTGCAATCACTGTTGAAACCGGGGAAAACAGCCTTCGCTCTAAGTTATTACTGCATGTAATCACTTATAACTCCTGTGTCCATGCTTCTACAACTTAAGGGGCTCCACTACAATGAAAACTGGATTTTACGTACAAAATATCGATTTTTTATTTTTGAGCTTATTTTATTAAATAATCATCGAGAAATCGATTGAGCAAGGTTTTATAACATAAAAAATACATTTGATGTATCAAAAAGCATATTGTCGGCACTACCTCCATCTATGATTTTCAAATTTGTGCCGAAAATTCACGATTTCTCTCTAAAACTATCTAACAGAGGAGTCTCAAATTTGGCATGCATGTAGTACACATCTATATCTTTAAAGTAACACATCTGCATTTTTAATATTTTGGTAATTTTCTTTTATAAATTTAAAAAAAATATATATTTTTTTAATTTTTTCACACAAATATAGTTTTTTTTTTTTAAATCAATAAAAATAGAATTTTAAACTTATCAAAATAATCATGAGTAGTACACATCTATATCTTTAAAGTAACACATCTGCATTTTTGATATTTTGGTAATTTTCTTTTATAAATTTAAAAAAAAATATTTTAAAAAATATTTTTTCATACAAATATAGCTTTTTTTTTTTAAATCATTAAAAATAGAATTTTAAACTTATCAAAATAATCATGAATAAAATTGTTTTAATTGTCAGTCACAACATGTGGGTTCCAATAGATCATCTGAAATTTGGCATGCATGTAGGACACATAGATACCTTTAAATTGACAAGGGATTTTTTTGATATTTTGGTAATTTGCTTTGATATATTTTTTTTTAATATTTTTTTTTCATTGTTTTTCATACAAATATAGTGTATTTTAAAAAATAATCATTAAAAATAGAATTTTAAACTTATCCAAAAAGTCTATGGCAAATTGTTTTAATTGTCAGTCACAACATGTGTGTGCAATTTGATAAAGTTTGGTCAATGGGAAACATGAGTTTTTAGCTCTCGAAAATTTGTGAAAATCCAAAATGGCGGATGTTTTTTTTGGTTACCATGGTAACCACATGTTTTTTAACAAAATAAACTGTAGAATTTGGTTCATGGACATACACTGTGTCTATTGAGCACATAAAAAGTTTGAAAATGTTATTAGAACAAAAGTTAGTTTTCACTGTAGTCCAGCCCCATGTATCTAATGAAAGTTTAAGATTCCTGGTATTTTATTGTTTTCACTGTTCCGAGGGACATACCCTATCCTTTGGCCTGAAGTCACAAGTACACATTCACGTTTACACAGATTCCCTCTAGCAATCCTGCAGCCTACGGTTCCTGAGACCGGGTTTCAGCTCGTGCAGCGATTGGTCAAAAACATTTGTTGACATATTTCGAAATAGGTAGGCAAGGTAGGCTCTCGTTAATTGCCCTTAGATATTGGTTCAGGACTACGCTACAACAGGGAAGGGTGAGAATGTTGTTGGCAGTCAGGAACTGCGTGGTCAACCGTGCACAATGGGGTCTGGCGTTGTCCTGTTGAAACACAAACCTTTGTGCAGCCAACAGTGGAAGGACATGGGGTCGAAGAATTTCATTGACGTATCGTTGCGCATTCAAGCCTCCTTCAATTGACTCCTTCCGTTGTAACTGATCATTCCCCACATCATTGCACCTCCACCACCGTGCGGCGGAGCTTCATCGACGCAATTTTGGGCAAAACGTTCATTTCGCCTACGGTAGACCCTACGCCGTCTATCATGACGCTGCAACAAAAAGAAAGATTCGTCACTAAACCAGACACGTCTCCATTGATTGTCAGCTGCCCAGGGACGATGCTGGTTGGCCCAAAGAAGTCGATTTTGGCGATGGCGGCGCGTAAGGACAGGTCCTCGGTGAGGTCGTTGTGCCCAAAGTCCAGCGTCATGCAGTCTATTTCGGACAGTTTGATCAGACACTTGACGTCCTGCAGGCAATGACTGGGCAGTTGAGGAAGCTGTTGTAAACCTGTCTCTGAGGTGACGAAGCCGAATAAAGCGATCCTCCGCTGCTGTTGTCACTCTGGGTCGTCCACTGCGATACCGGTCTTCAACTGAGCCAGTGACTTGGAACCGGTGCCAAAGTCGACTGATGGTACTCTGATGCACGTTTAGATGCCTGGCAACCTGACTTTGACTTTCGCCTGCATGCAGTCGGCCAATAGCAATGTTCCTTAAATGTATTGATAGAGACGCCGTAAATGTCTGCTTGAAAATGAACTGAATTTTGTGTGTGTAGCGTTATCCTTTTATAGGGTTTCAGTTGCGTAGTCAGTGAATAGTGTTCACCCCAAGTTTTGTTGCTTTCACGTGCGCGCAACATGAGCTGTGGTCGAAAATTGCGTCATAAACACTATTGACCACTGCGTTGAAACGATTACAAAATCTAACGCAATTCAGGTCAACACATGCATTTGACACTGTAAAGAACATTTGAGGCTGGTTTTTATATACCCTAGCACCAAATTTTACTTACAAACTCATAAAAACGCGTCCTCGGATAGCTATGCGTTTCTTTTTTTTGAACAGTATATATTTTAGAGTGTAGTCTGTGTGTGATTGTTGTATTGACCAAGTCCTATCTATGTATTAGAATTAAAGTGTATTTGTATTGATTTGTCTTACACTACATTATATATTCATTACCCTAGACATTTAGACGTAGTCACATAACTAATAAGTAAAAATTTAGAGCCAAGTGAGATCATAGGTGTGGTAGCAGATAGGATTCCCTGTAAATACTTAACCTTCAACTACTAAACTCCGGGACCTACACAGCTGACCTCACTTGGTAAACAAATAACATTAAATAATAACAATAATAACACCAAATCCACCACAACAATACTCTGCAGTAATATTATAGAAATAGACCTAACAGTATTTATTACATAAATTGTGATTCAGCAAATTGAAATATGAATCACATAAAATAATTACAACAATTAGTTATGGAAAACAATGAAATAAAAGTGCATGGGTTATTATTATCTTCTTTCTGTTACTTTTAAAATTAATTATATATACCAACCTTGACAGGTGACTCAGGATTGTACTGGATTTTTGTTTCTACAGAAAACTGTTATCACACTTACTTGCGTTTCTGGACTCTGTGATTGTAGACACGGTTCACGTTTCTGGACTCTGTGATTGTAGACACGGTTCACGTTTCTGGGCTCTTTGATTGTTTTGTTACCAACACACAGGTCACAGGTGCTGGCTATCTCAACCCGAAGAAATCTCCGTGATTAGCAATCCACCTCACCGGACACACTTCACAGCACTCTACCTGTTCAGGGCGTCCTGTAATTGTCTTTTATAGCTGCATAAATTTTGCATATAAAATCCGGACTGATCATAATTTAAAGGCTTCTCTTTGTTGGTCCGTGGTTTGATGTAATCCGCAATCCTGGTCGTCGGCAACCAGTTCATCACCACCACATGTCACAGCGTGGTTGCATTCATCACATCTGAATCCTGGTAAACGGCACCAGTTCATCAATCCCCCACATGTCACAGCGTAAAGTAAATCATCTGTCACCTTCTTGGGCTTGTCACCAGTGATCATATAGTGGGAGTTTATTCAGTTTTATTATGTTCTCTTTTCCTTTTGTGTGGGGGTGACAGTGGTTGGAGTGAATGGGGTGCTCAATTTCAAAAACAACGTCATCAGATTTTTTAAACAATAAAGCAACAATCAAGACCCCAAAACGGTGTCACAATTAATGATAGACATAGTCTCTAAAAAAGATCCAAATCAGAACTTTATTTAGCCACAATGCAGGGTTTTTAGGTTGACTTACATGATCTGACTTGTTCTTACATCTATAAAACCCCTCATTTCATTTCGGATGATTTCGGGAGGGGGGCTCAGTCCCTTCTCGAGATTCTTTGCTGGGCGTCTGTATTAACCATTTACTGACCTACAGACCATGTCCTATGTCCTTCTTCTGCCCTTACTTTAATCGGTCTTCGTTAATGACAGGGCTAACCGTTCTATTCGGTTCTGGGTTTGTTTTCACGATGTCGACTTTACTGCGGGACAGTCCCGCCATAACCAGTTCAATTATTATCAAGTGAGTTGGACCCTTCAGTTCCTTTTGTTGTTCTTCATCTTCTTTCATTGGAGTGAAATGGATCATCTTGTGGTTCGGGGGACATATTGTAACATCTGACGTCATCACCGTTGCTCTGTATGACGTCGTTTTTTTTTAAGATCCATAGTTCCGTAAGCTTGCATCGAGATTATTCTCTTCACTTGCCTAGTCGGTCCCTTATTCTTTATTATTCCGTCATTCTCAACCGTATGCTGCTGCTCCTGTGACAGGGAGCTGAAGGGTGATGAATGATGATAGTCTACGTCTAGTGTTTTGTTTTTGGTTTTTTGATTGACATTTCTTGTTATCGAAATAACGTGTTTCGCATTATTATTTAATGAGTGATGTGTTTGAATTAATTTCATGTTTGTGATGTCTTTAAGGCCATCCTTCATTGCAAGGAGAGGGAAGTTAGACTTTACAAATAAATGCAGAACGCTTGGTTTTTCATTGTTGTTAAATTTACATTTGTATTGTAATGCATTGTTAGGTGCTGTTTGCACCAGTGCTCCTACTGTTTGCTCAACAGCCCCCGCAGTTGTACGAGTGTCTATTCTCTATTTTGCCATAGGATGAATACACGCAGTTGGCCTTCTTAATGTGATTTATTAACAAGAGTAATGCATTTAGTATTGTAATATATGGTATTTATTAGTGAAAAGAGTAATACAGGGTCTTCTGTTTTCTAAATATATAGAGTTTCCTAATAGAGGGGATCACCAACGGGCTGATACACCCGTTTGTGTCAGTCACTTCGATTTTACGGAAACAAGCAGCAGATGGAATGATTTTGCCGTTGCCCTAATGACGACAATAGGCGTGATGTGGAAACAATGGCAAAGAAAACCTATCTGCTGTTGCCCTAAGACGCCACTAGGCGTAATGGCCACTGACTGCTTTGACGGTCGGTGGCTAAGGACGGAAGAAGAAAGAATAGAGTGGAACATCTGGACTGTCCTCAATAAATGGAATCATAAAAAAATCGCACTTCTCAGAATGCAAAGTACTTAACTCTCTTCTATCTAAGACTATTCTGGCATGTCGAGTTTAACGAGGGCGAGGACCAGACTTCAGTCGAGGATCATTAACTTGTCGTCTGTAACTTTCCTGTATAATAAATACTTGTAGCTGCCAGTGATTTCGTGCGGGGGCTATCCTGCTATTTCCAATATTTACGAGTATCTCATCAGGTTTTTTCTTAATGCCAGTGAGTGACACGTTAGGTATCTCGTCATGACTGTCTGTGTCTAGATACCTTTATGGCTATGTGTATATACAAATATCTTGCTATGATCTGTCAGTTTTGTTGTTACTAGGGTCGATGAAAGGATTAAGGTTTTAGTTTGCGTCAGTGTGCACATCTTACACATGCCCCTCCACGCGCGCGCGCGCGCGCGCACACACAACACACCCACACACACACACACACACACACACACACACACACACCACGCACGGCACACACACATACTCACACAATAACATACACACACACAACACACACACAACCATAAAAATGACTTACTGTTTTTTTAATTAACTTTTATACTTGTATTGTGTCTTTCGTTTGGGGATACGTCAAATGACATACACTAATTCAATGACTTTTTTAGTCAGTGCTTGTCTGCTCATGAAAGAAATTGACTGTCGTAATCATAGTCTGATGATCGCGGGAATTCGTTTTTTGCTGAACGCTTCCCTTCTGTAATCTTCACATAAGGACATGAGCTGATTTCATTTCAGTGGGCGCTCAAAATTTTAGTGAAATTAAAGTCCAGTATTTTTTGCACAGTTGTGCATTTCTTTTTGTTCTTAAATATTATTTCGTGGGCTATTTGTCTCTCATATTCAGAGGTTTAAAAAATAATATTGCATTATTTTTCTTCCTGTCAGTCTCGACTTCACATCATTACGGACATTAGCTGTGATTTTCTTTCAGAGGTGCGCTCAAAAACTTTTAAGGTGAAAATTATGTCCCAGTTTTTTTATATTTTTTTTTTTTTGTAGTAGATAATTTTTTTCCACAAGGTTGTGACTCGCAATTTCGCGCTCGTTCTCTTAAATATCTAGTATTCGTCCGGGCCTATTTGTCTCTTCAATATTCAGATGTTTAATTAAATATTGTATTATTTATATCAGTTTTCATTCATTGGTTTTTAAATCATTGTGGTTTTGCATCACTTGGTGGTCGATTTTACCTGGTGCTTGCAAGTGCTTATAGCAGCCAGCTACTCTTTGTTGCCTGTACGTGGTCCTTTGTGTATTTTCAGGTCTGTGTTTTCAGTGTTTATTGCTTTCTAATATTTTGGGATATTATCCTCATGTTACAGCTTGCCAGAGGCCGTCAAGTGTATTCTATAAAGCACAAATAATGATATTGCTTTTACTTCTGTAGCTCTTTCTGTTGTTCTTATAATATATTACGGCGCTGTGGGATCTTTACCTTCAACGAATCCGCCACCAATTTCTAGTTTTAGTTTCACTTCTCATTCTTCTCATGATTAACAATATTTTGGCTACTTTACCCATAACACTAATTGTGCGATGGTCTTCACATTCGATCGCCCAAAGTTCCAAGTACTTCGGCAGAACAGTTATTATAGATTTTTAGTAGATCGTCAGATTTGTATCCACTGTTTTAGATGTCATTCAGCCAGTTTTGTTATCACTTTCTTTCCAAATTCTTTCAAACGCCTGCATTTCCTGTTCTGTTATATTATTTGAAACTGAGGACCTTACCCTTTCATCACGTAGCGCATGGCTTTCTCAACTTTCTGCACGAGAACTGATGGTCCATCACAGTTGTCTTGAATATTTTTAATTGGTGGGTGGGTTTTGAAAAAAAAAATCGAAAAAAGGTGATTCGTCTTCTTACGAGGACAAAAGACAAAGAGAAAGTTAGTCTACGTTAATTTGGATCTTTTCGTCATCACAAAGGCGCCTTAAGCATTATGTTTATCTTTTGGTTTTTATATTCTCTATTCGCGATTGTTAGCCTTTACGAGGAGCGTAGGACTTTAATAAATCCATGCCAAGCTTCCATATCCTGTCATGTCAGGTCAAATCCCTGCCAAGTTTTCATATCCTGTCATGTCAGGTCAAATCCATGCCAAGTTTTCATATCTGTCATGTCAGGGTCCTTCCATGTCATTTTTTAACATTTTCATGTCCGTCTCCAGTTCTTCTTCTTCTATGGTTTATATGTCCGCCTGCCTCTTATAATCCGTGTGATTCCAGAACAAGGGCACTGCCTTGTAGATGCTTCATTAGGTTTCTCAATGGGCGCTCTATCTAACAGATCGAGTAGTATTCTCGCCTTTTCTTTTACTGGCATTGTTCAAGTTCTTGCGATCAGTTCCATCGTTGGTGACTTTTTTATCATTTCAATCAATTTAATCCAATGCTAGCTTCCGTTTATGAAAGTTGACCCTCACATGTCTCCCCTTGGCGAGGTAGAGGGTTGTGTGTCCAAGCCCAACGATAAAAGAGGCGTTGAATAGTCCCCACCGGACACCCCTTTCCCTTATCCTTTACTTTCCCTCCCCTCTCTCCCCCCCCCATAAATCAAATTCTTCTTATATTCCCTACCCTTCCCCTTCCTTCCCCTCCTCCCATCAATAATCCAACTCATCAAATCCCT